>VXCM01003379.1:0-56131 GCA_014773175.1 Lucifuga dentata
CATCTTTGCTTTGGCATAGGTTTTACGTCAGATGCCCTTCCTGACACAACCCTCTGCATTTATTCGTGCTTGGGACCGACACAAGGAGGACACTGGCTTGTGCCCTCTTGAGGCTGCATTAATATAATACAACCAGGATGATTGGGTTTTAAGTATTGAAACTCCCATTATTCAATAACAAATTTACATGTTGAGTTCCAATGCAAGGTTTCTTTTGAAAAGAATGTTATTGATGGTGTTACAACACTGTTTTTCTTTGATTAAATGTTTTTTTTCTTCAGTTTGCTAAAGAGAGCACAGACACAGTAGTCTAAAGAAAATGCGAACAATGGAAATTATAAATGAATTGTACCTAAAGAAAAAGTAAAACAGCAGTAAAATCTGAATTCAAACTGGTCTTGGTTTGAAAAAGTTTCATGATTATTTCCTTTTACTACCAGGACTGTTGGATTTCACTTCGATTATAAGCATTAATATTTCTGTTGGTCTTCATTTATATTCAAAGTGTGGCAAATACACTCTTTAGCCTGTCCTCACTGAGTGTATACAACAAAGCCAGATAACTTGCATTTTAGGATGCAGTATTATTCCCCCACTGTCTCTCATTCTCCCTCATTCTCACACTCTCTGTCCTTGCTATTAAAATCTGTGGGTATTTTTGCTCCCATTAAATGAATTATGCTCATTACTCTCTCTGACAACTCAGCATTGAGTGCGCGTGCCCCAATTTAACATTGTTCTAATTCCTCTCACTATTATTCCAATAAAACATTCATCATAATAATTAACCATTTTGACGTCTAATTTAAGCTAATTAATTTGAGAGGGGGGAAAAAAATGGTTGTGTTATGTTGAGTTCTGTGAATTGCTATGAAAGTTCTCCTAATCACGGGAACAGCAGTGATCCTTGATGAGTTTTAACTTGCTTTAAGACTGTACAGAAAGACACACCACAAACACACACGCACACACATACACACACACACACACACACACACAGAAATGTTACACAGGTCACCTGTCCATTAAAAGGCAATGACAGTGATCCATCTTGATAATGGCTGATGCCAATAAGGATAGCCGAGGGTGTCCATTCCTCTGTGTGCCAACACTTCACTGAAATGCACTATTCTTAGATTGTTAGCACTGTAAACTATCTGGATAGAGGCAATCTAGCTTTTCAAAATCAGCCTATTGGTTTTCTTCTTATTGCTCTTCTGTTATGCGTCCCTCTAGGCAGAACATTGATATACTATAATTTGTGTGTCTTTATTTTCTGCATTTGGCCGAAAGCTTTTTGTTCAAAAAGACAGGCAAGTACAAACAGTAGGCTGGTATTGTTATTGGCACAATGTTTTCTTTATGATGAGACAAAATCTTGCATAGACTGCATTTTGAATTCAGGTATTGATTGTGTCTTTGAAACACCAGCTAAGAAATGATACAGGTTTTGTTATCAATCTGTTTGTTCGTGTTTCTGCACCTGTAATTTAAAGCAGATATCTAGGTGCACTAATAAAGAATGGGCATTCATATCTAAAGAAAGAAAAACTATATATCTATCTATCTATCTATCTATCTATCTATCTATCTATCTATCTATCTATCTATCTAGAGTTGATTTGTTTATTTATTTATTTTGCTTTTTGCTACTCAGAAAGTTCTAAACCAGCTTTCATAAAACTTGGTGGAATGGTGGGTCATGACACAGGGAAGAATCCCTTAAATTTTGATGCCTGTCCAGATCCAAAGACAGATCTAAGAATTTTTGATAGACTATTTATCAATACAGTTTGTCTGGAACTGGATAAATCTTTAAAATCTTTTGGGCAACATAGTTTCTTTATACATTCTCCCCTGTATGTGTGTTAGGTTAATACTCCTGACATTGTCCTTGACCAAGGCACAAGGCTGCAGACCTGGGGCCTCGTGTAAAAGACTGCATAGCTTTCATACTGAAAGATGGCGTATTCACAAAATTTGAAAAGTATATACGCACAGAAATCTCCACACGTATAAAACCGTGCACACACCAGGTCCTGCACACCTTTCCTTTATACATCTCAGTCAATGTGAAATTGAACGCACATGCACGAGCCACTTTCCCCGACTTGGCTCCTCCCATAAACTACTATTAAATGACTATAAATATGCCACTCCTGTCACCTACTGTCCAAATAACAATGGCCAATCCTGCTGCAAAACACACACAAAAAAGAAAAACTTTCTGAGTGTGAGATGGAGGGTGCTGATCATTGAGGTGGATCCAGAAAAAAATTGTATTATTTGGTGGATTTTCCTCCGGAATCAGTAACAGACACAAATTGATGGAGTAGCAGAGTGTCACAATGGCAGCCATTGCAGCCGGCTCAGAGACCTGACACTTGACTTATTCCAAGTGCATTTGCCCGATACTGCCTTTTCTTCCCAGGGGAGATGGATCTGTGTGCCTCGCCTCTTGTGTGTCATGGATGTGTGCACCTCAGCGACTGTACAGTTCTTGACATGCGTTAACATCGCCATGTCACATAAACAGAGAAAACTGTCCAGTTTACTGGGGATCTTGGTTTTGGCACAGTGACTAAGGCATGTCATCTGTGGGAAATTAGTTTCACTAGGTTTTCATTGTGATCAATAAGCCAGACCTACTTGAAGCGAGCTGGAGGGCGATATTAAGGTTATTATAGTTAACAAAAACTAAAGTTAAGTGATTGGACCAAACCAAAGCAGAGTAGACACACACAGTGGAGCAGTGTGTGTGAGAATGAATTCTGAAGCTGAGTCGGACATTCAGAGCCCTGTTTACAGCAGAGAATAGCGAAGAATTTTGACTCGTTGCGCCAGAGCGATATGCAGGTAATAGGCCTATAAATAAAAAAGTAACGCAAAGAGTGCAACCAAGTGTAATGGAATAAAAGTATATTTTTTCTTCATAAATATACTCAAGTATGAGTTAAAAGTATCCTATTTAAAAAGTGGCAAATTTGCTAGTCTAAAAACTCACAAATTTGCTTGTTTTTAAACTAGCACATTTGCCAATTTAAACTTTTAAATTGGCAAATTTGCTAAAAACTAAAAAAAACTAATAAACTAAAAAATAATAATAGGGGAAATCACCACCTTTTTAAACTAAAAAAAAATAATAGGGGAAATCACCACCTTACCGTTGTGACTATATGTCTGCAGTAATGACCTTATTAAATTATACCTTATTAAATTTGGAGTNTACCGTTGTGACTATATGTCTGCAGTAATGACCTTATTAAATTATACCTTATTAAATTTGGAGTTTCTTAAAACTCAGAAAAATAAGGAGAAATAGGGATTTGGAATTGACAGTCTCATGTTGTGACTTTGCCTGCACATTATCTTATTAAATTATACTTTTCCATCGGATTTAACAGTAAAGAAATACTTGTGCTTTTAGTGCAATATCATGCATTATCATAACAAGCATATACTGACTTTTAAAACTGGCAAATTATGTTGTGACTGTATCTGCAGTACATGACCTTATTAAATTATACTTTTCCATTGGATTTAGCAATAAAGAAAACTGTGCTTTTAGTGCAAAATCATCTAATTATCATATGCATACAGACTTTTAAAACCTATGGCATACGGACAGCATACAGACTTGTTTTTCGAGTTTTTAAACTGGCAAATTTTTGTGTTTTTAAACACGCAAATTTGCACGTTTAAAAACACAAAATAAGTCCCTCGTTTTTTGTTTTTTTTTTTCCTTCATATGGGCCTAATACGCCGTCGTAAGAAAAAACTTAGGATTATTACATTTTTTTTTTTTTTCTGGCTTGTTCGACCTTGGCAAAGGTATTTGCTCAAATGAGTGCCTTCTAGTTTTAACTTTTTTTTTTTTTCATTTTGTACGCTTAAGCATACACTTGATAAAATCTTTAAAGAAGCAGCTGGAGCACACAAGAGTAAAGGTAGATTGGTGCTCACCACATTGGACCATTATGTATTTATATGTGTCAGACAAATGAACTGTAATGCTCCATCAGACTTGTGATGTTTTCAAACTGGTGAGTAAACCAGTATGCTTGTAGCTGCTTGATAGGATCACAGACTGGATGCACCTCTTCCAGTCATTTGACACCATTAGTTGATACCTAATGTGAAATGTCTTCAGCAGCACTCAGGCAGGTGTATTTATCACACATGCTAATAGAGTGTGGAAACAGTCATTTTGTTTCACCTACAACAAGCCATTAATTAAACTGGCTTCCAAACTGATTTGTTTAGCACATTTTATGAAAGAGCACCAATGATAAATACTTCTGTCCAAAGCTAAACAGATTAACAGACTGCAAAAATAAATTCCTATTAAAAGTATAAGGTGAGAGCTTGGCCAAGTTTTGACACACAAGGCAAGGATATAGATTAACTGCTGAGATTCCATAGATTATGAAAATTATTATTATTTCTTACTAAGGAAATTGTTAGAGAAAGTCTATCCCAAGCTTTACTGAGACCTAAACAAGCATTGGAGTGTTCTTATGCTGTCCTAGAGATAGAGAAATTGAAAGCAAGGTTATGTTTTGCAAGTACTTGTGTGCTTAAAATCCAGTTTTGTAGAGCTTTTTTGTATTTGCATGTTTTTGTTTTTTTTTCCAGATTAAGTCTTTCAAGCTGGCCTTGCTCTTAGCAGAGATCCTTGACTATTTTGTGTCTTATTTAAAGGATAACACCGCAGTCAAGCATGTTTGAGCCCAATATATACAGTCTGTATACATGTTACATTACTGACAATCATTTCCCAAAATATACTATTTTAGCGGTAAATTTCCAAAAAAAAAAAAAAAATTTCCTACCTTCCAGACTGCCATTAGCTTCAGTTCATTCCAGTACACTATAAAAACCAACCTGTAGAGACTTTAAACACCCTTGAGATACGTAATCCATCACAGAAAACAACATGTCTGTGAGTGATTTTTGTCAAAGTAAGTTTATTTATCGATCCAACATGGAGCTACACAGAAGGTAATGTATGTCTCCATCAAGAAATGTAGTCCCAGGAGAAGACGTTTTTTTTACTGAGAAATTAAAATGACTGTCCCTTCTGCAATCATGCATAAGTAGTAGAAGGCAAAACATTTAATTTTTTAAGGTGGGTGTATCACTAGAACATTTGATATTGAAAAATTAGGGATTTAATAAAAATAAATAAATAACAGGAAAACTAAAATGAGGTTTTGGAAATTGGTTGTCAGTAATCTAACATGTATGCGTATGTTGTATATGCTGGGCTCAAACATGCACAATCGACAGTATGGTCCTTTAAAGATTTTTACCACTTCAGCAAAAATGCAGTGTCATGCAAATGTTATTGCTGTACAGTCTAACTAATTTGATTTATGCATGAATGTGTGGGATACACAGTAGTGAATTGTCTTGAATTGATATGAACTACAGTATGGGCAGTATGATGGCTTGGTGGTTATTACTGTCATGCCATAGCAAGAAGATCCTGAGTTCAAATCTGACTGGGGCCTTTCTGTGGGTTTCTGTGGGTGTAGGTTTACTCGGGGCACTGGTTTCCTCCCACAGTCTGAATATATGCAGGTCAGATGAATTAGAAACTCTAAATACCCGTAGCTGTGAATGTCTCTGTCTGTCTGTATGCTGCCTCTCACCCAGTGAATGCTAGAATAGGCTCTAGCCCCACGTGACCCTGCACAGGACAAGCAGGTATAGAGAATGGATGAATGGATTAACTGAGCATGGCCAGATGCTCAAATTTCAAGCACTGACCCACAGCAAAACAAACATTTTGCTTTTTCACATTCAATATAGCCACACTGAGAATTCACCAGCAAATGAGATATTTCATATGAATAATTATCTAACTTAAGAAGAAAAATTCTGACAAACATTTTCTAAGAGTCAGTTCCCTCACTATCAGTTCCCAAATAATCAGCTTCAGGGCAACAAAGCTCAGAAATGGGAAATAGTGCTTGGTTGTTGTGATTAGTCACCATTAAATATAATCACATTTCTCCTTTTTTTTTCTCTTTTTTCTTTTTCCTTTTGGTAAACTTGTCCTGTATATAGCTTTCTCTTGGGTTGTTCTGACACCCCTGATTCCCTACTCCCATTTCCCAGTTCAATTTTACCTTCTCGTGAGCCCTAGAGTATTTGTAGAAACTCCATCCTTTATTTTCGGGTCATGAAGGTCTTCTTTGGACCAAAACATTGTGTTTAAAAATGATTAATTACTAAATCTTGGGCTTGTTCTTCACTAAGTTTGCTGCAATGTCGTCTTCATTTCAGTTTCAATCTGTGCCTTAATTGCCCAAGCACAATTGTGTTACTTATCCATCTATTAATTACTTTCAGAAGAATTTTGAAAAATCAGAGCAACAGTCTTGGCTGAAGTTTAAACTAAGAGTCACCACCCACATCTAAAGAAAAAATTTTCATCTTATCCTTTGAAGGCAGTGTCTGATTTCCATTTCCAGACATGCCACAGAAACTGATGGATACATATAGAGAAGGAGTGCACACAGGTACAGAACAGCACAATGTTCATGGCTCTGTCTGACAGACTTCCGTAGCTAACTGCATGCGGTTATCAGGTAGAAAGGCTGTACAAACCAGTACTAATAAACTTCAATCATCTCACTGTGAGTGAGACCCCACTGTGAGTTGGAGACCCCACAAAGGAAGTGACTTCACCACAACGAGCCACTCAGGAGAGATGGAGAGACCAACTGTGTTTACTTCTTACTGTAAGAAAGTCTGTGTGTTTTGGAAGATGAATTTGTGGATACATGTGTGGTTTAGATCTGCATATACACGTGTATTATTCAAAATGTGTCTTTACAGGTGTATTGCAGGGACAGAAGTATTTCTGGGTGGGTATGTTGGAGCTGGTTTGGCTTGCAAACGTGGGTGTCTCACTGTGAGTGTGTCAGTGAGATGATTGAAGTTTATTAGTATTGGTTTGTACAGCCTTTCTACCTCATAGCCGCATGTCACAGCGGCTGCTGCATGAAATTTATTGACTTTAAAAGGAGGGCACGCTGTGTTTTGTTGGCAGGGGGCACGAACAGCTTTGTAAATGTTTGGGAGATAAAAGACTTACTGTAGAGTTGTGTGTCTGTCTGTGTGACAAAATCTGCACTTCAGGCTAAGGTGTAAACAATGGCTTAAGGAGTCATGATAAAATGTCACCACACCATTTGACAAATTAAAGAGAAAACAAATAAATCTGCCTGGATTACATCACCATAGGGAGTAAAGCATAAGCATGAAGATGCACACACACACACACACACACACACACACACACGGAGAAGCAAGTAAATCCAGAATGCAGTGCTCAAAAAACCCCAAATGTTGTCTTATAGCTCATGTATTATGTCATTTGAGCAAGTCAAAGCAGTGTACATGTTTCACTTTACATTAGCAGACAATTTTATTTTTTAGCAGTAAGGAGGAATCACAAACTATTTTCTCCATATTGTGTCATCCTCCTTCCTTCCTTCCTTCCTTCCTTCCTTCCTTCCTTCCTTCCTTCCTTCCTCACATCCTTCTTTCCTCCCTTCCTTCCTTTTCTGCCAAAAAGGAAGGAAGGGAGGAATTTCTCCTGAATTTGCTTCTTGTCCTGAACTGCACCCTTGAAAATTAAACTAAACTTTTTCTTCATACTTGTGTCTCATACTGTAGGTATTTTTTTTTCTTCTTTTTCTCAAATATAATTTTAGCTTAACCTTGACTTCCACACACAGTACACTTTTTCTACAAATACCAAGGCTTAACTTCCTCATAGTGGAATACTAATAACTTCCCACCGTACGAGAAGAATATTAACCTTGATATATCATTATACAATTAATATTGATAGCATGTGCTAAGTTATTTTTAAGGTGCTTGCTTGCCAGGGAGGTGGAGAAATGTGTAGGAATTTCCTGACACAAAAGATATGCAAGAAAAAGAAAAAAGAAAAAAAAAAAAAAANAAAAAAAAAAAAAAGAAAGACAGCATGAGGGACGCTACCTCATGGTATCTGCACAGAGTGAGTGCACATGCTGTCCAGCCCACATTGCCAAGTGTGAATCTATTATTGGAATAACCAAGATAACAACATCATTCACCCAGTATACTATGTTTTAAAGAGAAGAGATCCTCACTACTACACAGCTACAATCCGATAGGTTATCTGTCTTTCAAAGTTAGTATTTTAGCCAAACTGTTCATTATGAAGTATCCTTTGTCACACTTACAACAGTAAACATAATCTTTACTGACATAAAATACTCTTACCAAGACTACAGGTCTTGATGTCATGTCAGAATGGCTCAAAAAAANAAAAAAAAAAAAAAATTAAATAGAATATATATATAATTTTTTATTTATTTATTTTTTATTTTTTTTTGAGTGGCCTGGTCAAGTCCTGACTTGAACCTGCATTGAGATGCTGTGGCAGGACCTTAAATGGGCAATTCATGCTCAAAAACCCTCCAGTACAGCTGAATTAAAAGCAAGACTGCAAAGAAAAGTGGCCAAAATTTCTCCACATTGATGTGAAAGACTTTTCTCTTGTTATTGTTAGTGTCTGGTTTGCAGTTATTGCTGGTAAAGGTGGCACAACCAGTCATTAAGTTTAGGGGACAGTTACTTTTTCCCATGTGTGATGTACGTGCTTTTTTCATCAATAAATGAAGTGATGATTCAAAATTTGTATTTTGTGTTTACTCAGGCTGTCTTTGTGTTGTATAACATTTTGTTTGAAGATCTGTTAAATGTGACAGATATGCAAAAACAGACGAAACAGGAAGGGGGCAAATACTTTTTTTTACGGCTGTATTCTGAATACAGAGTGCTGGAAAAATTGGACAGAAATGGCCTTGGCAGGAATACATATAGTTGCTTAACCAACAATCCTAATTAAAAAATGTCATGGTGCTGAACATCATGACAATAGTGTTCAGTGTGTCATTGGAGCCTATTTCAAGCATACATATGAATATCACTTTGGAGAGTTTTTTTTTTTTTAAGTTACATATTCATTGTTTTTTTAATTTTATTTTTATTTTTTATTTATTTATTTGTTTATTTATTTATTCATTTATTTATTTATATTTTATTTTATTTTATTTTATTTTATTTATTTATTTTTTATTTTTTGCTATTTCACAAGGATGCTACAGCATTTCCTGTGAGTATTCCTACTTCCTGTGGTTATGTTGAAATGAGGTTCTCAATCCTGGTGCTCAGGACCCAGAGCACTGGATGTGTTCACTTGGTGGCTCCCAGCTTGTGATTGGCTAAACACACTTGAATTAACTAACCAGGTGTGGGTAGAGCCAGAAGAGACAGAAAATATGCAGTGTTGTGGGTCCCAAGAATATTGAGAAGCTAGTATGTACAGTAGTGAGATGAGGTAGGGGCTACTATGAACACACAATACTGTGGTCTTTGTGTGTCCATTAACATAAAGTATATTTACCTCATCAAACCTGAAAAATATGTTATCAGCACAAATCAAGTAAGGAAACATACAGATGTTTGTGTTAATTTATCCACATATTTAAATTTAAGTATTAAGTCAGCTGAAAAATGTAAAAAAAAAAAAAAAAAAAAAATGATGTTGCTGTTCCTAGGCTTGCTTGCATAATTAACTAACTCACAAATGATGTACAGCCATGAAGCAGACACCAGACTGCCAAAGCTAAAATTAGTTTAAAATTGAGTGGATGTTAAAATTAGTCAGGGTTCTGTACTTTAGAGAGACTTAAGTGTTTGAGTAAAACTAAGTGGAGGAGCATAGCTAGTATAATTTGTACTGTCTGTGGAAGAGTGGCCCTTCTGAAAACTACAGTGTAAATTATGCACAATCCTCTACTCATCTTTCAAGTTCATGCAGAATACAGTTTTACACACACACACACACACACACACACACACACACACACACACACACACACATATGCACAAACTACTTTCCTCTTTCCCAGAGCTTCTCTCTTTTATCTAATCTGTGTTTTATTGAATATGGTAATTATAATGAAAGGCCTATCTCGCACTTGGTTTAATTTGTTTTTTGTGCCTTTTTCCACTCTCTTGCTCTCTTCCTTTGGTATATGTGTGTGTGTGTGTGTGTGTGTGTGTGTGTGTATGTGTGTGTGTGTGTGTGTGTTTTCACATTTCAGAGATGCAACATGCATGCTAATGTGTGCATTTGTATAGGAGACGGTCGTCCCCTGCTCTGACACAATGTGCAGTGGGACCTCTGTAATAGGGAAATAAGACGTGGCTGCTGATGTCATTGGGGTTTAACTGTGGCTCGAGGGAAGAAGATACACACGCACACACCCACACANGATGTCATTGGGGTTTAACTGTGGCTCGAGGGAAGAAGATACACACGCACACACCCACACATACACTGTGTAGACAACCCAAGACATCAGAAAAATTCTTCCAATATCAGGCCTATGGGGGTTAAGGGGATTAAACACAAATGTAACCTTGGAGACCTGCCTGTGGTTGGGTAAAACAGTTTCTCTTTCAGCGCTCCTGAGGGGTTGTTTGTTGTTTGTCTTCTTGTGCTTTGTCGATAAAACCTAGAATGCTTGATTATGCTTAAAAGGCTGAACCATGCAGCTCCAGTTCTGCCACCCAGGTAAGGACACACTTCACGTACCTTGTTCTTTTATTCTTTCTGCTCGTTATTCAGTCATCAGCACCTCAAAGTGAAGCGAAAATTAAATACAGAGAGAAAAGAGAGAAGGTTTCTGCTTTCATTCTAACTCTGCTTTCTGTTTGTTTCTCCCTTACATGAATACCGAAATAATCGGTTCCTCTTATCTGGTTCTTATTTTCCATAAATAAAAGAGCTGCTTCGTGGCAGGTGCTGTTTCTATATGTTTTAAGTGGCAATACAGTGAGAGGACACAGTTGGAGATGTGTATTTAGTGTAATGGAGAGTCCTTTGATATAATAGCTCCATTTGATGTGGGCCTGGGGAACCATGTTTGAAAACATTACCTTCAATGTCAAGCTGCTTCTACAAGTATCCTTTCACCTCAAATGTTAGTCAGTGTTAATAAGCAGGTGTAAGACTTTACCTTTTATTTTTACACTGTTACTTATTCACTGAATAACTGTGAAAATGAAACATGTAAATTGTGCAATTTCTCTCTCTCTCTCTCCCTGCGTGTGTGTGTGTGTGTGTGTGTGTGTGTGTGTGTGTGTGTGTGTTGTACACAGGTGTGCACATGTTTGCATGTTATGTTGGAAACCATTTACAAAGCTATCCATTAGCAAAGCCCTGATTCACTTTGCCTGCACTCAAGAGACCTTGTAATGAAAGTATGTGTGTGTGTGTGTGTGAGAGAGAGAGAGAGAGAGAGAGAATATAATATAGCAGTAGATTGCTCTAGCCTTCAGAAAGATATTACTGGTTCTGTAGTATTGTCAATGAAACACCGCACAATGCATGCTAAAGAAACCCAGCAGTTGAGTAACACACATACACACACATGCAAGGACGCACATGCACGTACACACACACATTCACACATACACACACACACATACAGTCTTTTTGAATAAATACTCCATTTGAGACTTCTTACAAGATGGGTCCTTAGAGATGTGATTTATTCAGTTTGCCTGTGTGTGTGTGTGTGTGTGTGTGTGTGTGTGTGTGTGTGTGCGCGCATATCTGTGTGTATTTCACTGTGTTAATAAAAGAACCTGCATGTCATCTAAATTTTTTCCTCTCATGCAGGTCATGATGGATTTCAGCCTGTTAATAAAACACAGCAGGTCCATGTGTGTTTATGAGATTGAAAGGATCTGCCTGCCACTGTTCCCCACTTCCACACCTGCTGCTGTGCTTTTGCTATTATACAATGATGTAATGACATGCAACAGATGAGAAGAACAACTGATGTGTGTGTAAATAAGTTACACACACATACTGATGTGTATTTTCCTGTGTTGCATGTTTCTGCTGTCTCCTTCCTTTACACAGGATCAAGTGGAACTCAGTGTGTCAGCTGAGCCGCAAGCTTGTGTTAGTCAGAAATATGGACTCAAGTCATACGACTTCGACTCGAGCCACAATTTTGCACACATAACCCCATAAAAGACTTGAAAATCTAATTTGTCTTTGAAACCAATGACTTGCGACGACTTGGACTTAAGCCTTTTGACTGAGAAGGACTTGATGCCTTCCCCAAATCAAAGATTAAAAATTACACAAGTAAAAGTGTGCAGTAAATACTGAACAGTTCAAAGGAAAACTCCACCCTTAAATCATTTCCAAATGATTTCCTTAATTTACTGAAATATTTAGCAATGCTGTTGCTGATTGTCCTTTATTGGCATTTCTCTGTTATTTCAAAAAGACCTTCTAGTAATGGACCTTCGTAGATGTGGCAATGTCATCAAGTGATATTACAATGGTAGTTTCAAAAGCTTTTAAAAGGAAGAACAGTGTTGATGATCTTAAACATAACCATTACCCATCAGATATTGTTGTTACCTCCAAAAAAAGAGTAAGGATTTTTTTTCACAGCACTTCATTATACAAATACATTTAAAATCCAGAGAGTGACCAGTTATTCTGGCATTAAATAGAACACATTATGACTTGATTATGACTTCCCTGCCTTGACTTGGGACTTGACATGGGACTTCAGTGCCAAGCTTGAGACTTACTCATGACTTGCAAAAAAATTACTTGATCCCACTTCTGGAAGAAATATACAAGTACCCCACTTTCTTACAGATACAGATAGTACAGAATTTCTTACAGATAGTTGTCAGAATTTTTTGGAAACATTATCTCTCCAATGTAGCCACTAAGCAAACAGAACTTGAATAAATGTTTCATTGAACAAAGACCCACTTTGATCTCCCATTGGCATTTGTTAACATTACAATGCTCACTGGAAATAAGAGTACAAAATACTATTTGCTTCGTCTCAGTTACTCTTCTTTAAACATTTTGCCATCAAAAGTCTGATGACGACACCTCAGGAAGGAAGCAAAGATCCCCCAGCCAAAAGCCTGGGAGCCCATGAGGAATCGTAGATTATTGTTGAACAGCCCCTTCTCTGGATGTATTTCAAGAGTGGAAAGTGATCCACAAAAAGCAACGGCTGCAACATAAGGGAGAAACAATATGCTCATGCCACAGTGAGATATCTTTGATTATCATGTGGGTGTAAACTAAAAATATATATATATTTATTTAAAATAATTAAATGTCATTAAATATTTATGCAAGGTAGATTATCATCTTAAAACTGAAAGTTTGAAAGTATGTTCAGGATTTCTGGTTTATTAAAAGAATGAATCATGTCATTCTTTATGAAATACTGAACCCCTGAACAGGAACATTTTGTCCAGACTGGTTAACTGGAATGACACAGCAGCTATACACCATTCTGGCAACACTGATATATGATACTACTGCATATCACTTATACGGTAAGAATGGTGCTTCAGGGTCAGAACAAGGGATTCAATAAGTGGCAGGGCAGCAGTCATAAAATGCACCTCTGCAGTGTGGCTTTTTTTTTTTTTTTTTTTNTTTTTTTTTTTTTTTTTTGGATTAAACTGAAAATCGGTGGGGTAGAGTGGCTACACCTTTTCCATACATCCAATTAATATGTTATTGCCATGGAGGTGATGCCAGTGTAACCATGCCCAAAACATGAAATCTGTCTGCCATCCATCCATCCATCCATCTATCCATCCATCCATCCTCTATGTACACATATATCCTGTTCATGGTCGCAGGAAGCTGGAGTCTGTTAACAATAGGATTTAAATATATAAATGTAAATTAACACTGGGAACAATAGTGATTTGGATTTGCTTTTATTAATTTTGATAGAGCCACATCATCAGTAGTAGAGGTATATTTTTGATGACTGAGTAGAAAATAAATCTGGATAACATGAGTCTGAACATAATCCAGAATCTGTCTTTGATTTTGTCAGCATATCACACAGATAATGAAGCAGCTATGTCCTTGATGCACCACAGTTTGTCACTTTAAGGCTGCAAAACACCTCCGTCTTATATGTTCAGCTATTCCATATTGTGGTTGGCAACATAACTTATTTTCTGTAAAACTCCTCAGAAAATGTGTATCCTAATTGCTAACCAGCTAGCATTAGCCACCTGTTATTTAACTCATTTATTTATATTTATATAGACTGGTTAAATGATTGGCAGATGAAATGCACTGCATGTAAATATGAGAACCAATCAAACATACTCAACAGAGACAGCTTGCTGTGCCACACGGCCGCCATTAACCAGACAAGCAAATAAAATTGGGCATCTGACATGTTTAAATCAAATGTTACTAAAGAAAACTATATTTACATGCAGTTTCCTTAGCAAATTAAACTTGTAAGGGAAATGCTCTCCAGAAAAATAGTAAGCAGGAATTAAAAAAAAAAAAAAAAAAAAAATCACAACTTTCACTCTTCTCAACTGTAGTTGTCTGAGGTAAAGACAAGTCTTTTTTTGGCCTATAGGGTGATAACTTCTGTGTGTATCTGTGTGCGTGTGTGTGAGGCCTCTGTCCTCTCTTGCCCATCTCCCCAGGCAGAAGACCCCTGTCTCGCTTGCCATTTCTCAGCCTGACAGCTGAGAGCTAGACAGCGGAACGAGAGAAGAGGGAGGGAAAGAACAGATACAGAGCTTGAATTTGAGAAAGGTTAGAAATGAGAGATGGGCAAAGAAGCAAACACACACAGAGGCGAGGCTATCGCTAGATCATCCCCTCCCCTCCTCCCCATCTTTGGGGACCCAGGTGCTCTCCTTCAGAGAGGGCATGACTAGAAGAAAAAAAAGTTTACCCTCATGTTTCACTTGGCACCCTTGCACCTGCATCTGCAGGGTGTGTGTGTGTGTGTGTGTGTGTGTGTGTGTGTGTGTGTGTGTGTTGGGGCAGAGAGGCTTCAGATAAGGTTGAGCTCTAGAGGGTACATGCTTTGTTGTTATACCACCCTACAGCAGACCTCTCTGCCCTCACCAACATCCTCTCCCTCCACCTGACACATCTCCTTGAAATGAATGCCAGCTTTTGAGTCAGCAACTCAAGCGTTTCTCTCTCCTCAAACTCTTTCTTTTTCCTACTGGTCAGGTATTCTCTGTTCAGCTTTTTCTCGTACTATATTTAGCTCTTTTGTGACAGCTGGGGATGAGGCAGGCATTCTCCGTTGTCTTTTTGCAGGCTGTATTTACCTTACGTCTTTACTGGGTTTGTTTTTTTATACAGCAGTGTGTTTGGCAGTCATGTAGGAAGTGTTTCCATGATGCTCAGTTAATTGTTGTTGATTTAGTAGTTAGTTAAAACGACATACAGTTAAAATTATTTTTCTTGCATCCATGAAAGCTGTCTTCTTGGTCCACTAGCATAATAACATTAGTCCACAACCCACCCCTCTGTTGCTTTATATGCAGTTATTCCTTTCCGTTGTTACTTGCCATCTTTTTATCATAGTTATTCCATACAGGGCACTAGTTTTTTGTGTTGGGTGTCTGTTTGCTACATTGTGTTAGTGTAGTACTGCAGGCTGAGGTTTGTCCTCTATTGGGTTGTTTCCCCCTTAAGGTCGGGGCATGAGTCAGAGGCCTGATTCCGTCACCCCAGGTTACCAACTCACTGCTCCCTGTCCAGGATAGAAAATGAGAGAGAATGGTGGCTTAAGGCAAAATGTTTCAGGCCCTGTGAGTTTATGTGTGTGTGTGTGTGAGTAAAACTGAAATAGTTTTTTTTTTTTTTTTTTNTTTTTTTTTTTTTTTTTGTTTGTTTGTTTTGCCCTGGAATAACAGAGCCCAGAGGAGGAACATTTTCTGTCTGTGAACTCAAAATTGTCCTTTTACAAATAATGTGACTGTACTACATTTAACATTTGTCTTCTAATCTAAATGTATTTTGGGCAGGATTTCATTTAGTAAAATGTACAATGTGAATGGGCCTCAGAAACATGCCTCAGTTAAACTGAAAATATGGCCAGTGCAAAAGTATTTTGTTTTATTTTTTATTTTTTACATAATATCAATAAAATCAGACAATATTGTACGTGTGCTGCAGAGATATAAATGGCTTTAATGTAATGATGGCTGGACATTGCTAAAATCTGATGCTAATGTATTCTGTTATACAGAGCAGACTGTCAGTGTGCAGACATACTATAGGAAAAGTGTCAGGCAATATATGTACAGACAGTGGTGACAATGGCCTCAATGGCTTGGAGAAGGTCATCCCAGGAAGCTGAAAAGTAAACGACACCTATTCTTTCCTGGAAGCAGAAAGAATAAGCATAGATGACGGCTATTTTAGACTGCAGTGTTTTAGTATGTACATGTTATTGAAGAATTATCAGAATTATATTTCATTTCAAACATGAACGTAAGACTCTTGTCACTTTCTACCAAGTCAAATCACAGATAAATTAATAATGTTTTGTTTAATTAAAAAGGTAATTAACAAATGTTTTGTCCCATCCACATTGAATGGAATTACCTCTAGAAGTGGTTTAATTAAAAATATTTAGCCTTTGGTCTGAGGATGCTTCATTATGACTCACATCCCTTATATCATAGCACATTATTTTTAATGAACTGACTTGAGAATTTGTTATTTGCAGAAATTATTTTAGTAAACTGGTAATCAGTGGTGGAAAAAGTGCTCAAATCCTTTACTCAGATAAAAGTACTGATGCCACAACAGAAAGTACTTGTAGTAAAATTTACATCCTAAGGAAACTGTAAAGAATTGTCCCTGTAAAGAATTGTCAGTGTTAATTAATATTATTCTATTAAATTATCCATTTATTATTGTAACCTATATCATCATCTGACAGTGTGAACTTACTACTGTGGATATTTCTTTTTAGCATGGAATGAATTAATGCAAATTTTGAAAATTATCTATAGAAATGTAGCCTAAAATATACCCTAAAATAGAGATACAGCTTTTTTCAACCTGTCAGATTTAAAAGCTTCTATCTTTAATTTGGGGGATTTTGTTTATGGTTTTGCGTCAGGTGTGCACTACACTAAATTACTGATTTTTACTTTTTAAAAAGCTTTTAATAATGTATAACATGCTCTAAAATAGGGCTGAGATACAAGGTATTTACTCAAGCAGCAGCAATATTGTAAAAGAGTTTATCTCATGTTGAATTTACTCTCATTCTAGTAATTAAACTATTAGATAAATGCTGTGGAGTAAGAAGTACAATACTAAAATCAGTTCAGCTCAAAATTGTACTCGAGTACAGCACTTTCAGCCTCTGATAAATTACACAGCATTATAGTAATAAAAATAAATTCATTTGTCTGCTACCCCATCGTGGCATAATGTGAAAACCATTTGAAGATTGCAAACATATCTCCAGTCCATACAACCCGTCCCTGCCTTACATGAGGTTAAATTAATTAAATGAAGACTTGTTGGATGACACTGGGGGCTGGAAAGATTGTAGGCATCCAGCTGAATGCACATACACAGTTTGACTAGGCCAACAGGGAAGAGAAGCTATGTCTTGGGTCAACAGGTTGTTGCAGTGTTAGCTGGCTGGCAGATAAGAGAAGAGATGAGGGAGAAACAGGCAACATGACCAATGCTGTAATAGATGTCTGCTCCGGTCTGATGAGGCGGCTGGGGAAGAGAGACCAAGGATGCTTCGGTGTGTGTGTGTGTGTNGGTGTGTGTGTGTGTGTGTGTGTGTGTGTGTGTGTGTGTATACATGTTGACTGATGAAATGGCTAGGGATAAGAGGGCAAGGGAGAACAGTAATGTGTGTGTTTGTGTGTCATTGTGCCATATGAGTTTGTACATGTGTGTCTGCAGTGGGAACACACTTGGTTGAGTTTGTACTATGTGTGTGTGTGTGTGTGTGTGCGTGTGTGCGTGTGTGTGTGTGTGTAGCAGGATGTATATGTGTGACGAGGTGGCCGTGGTGAAAGGTGATAGGACTGGCTGTGTAAATGATGGGCTGATGGAGTCTCTTGAAAGTCTATTTAGCCAGAGTAATGAAGTGCGTCTGCTGGGGAAGAATATAAGAGACAGGCTCAGAGGCTCTGACAGACAGTTAGGTCACCTCACTCAACCTTGTACAGAGGGAAGAGGAAAGATGGACAAGATGGTTGAGCTGTAATAACGCTCATTTTCTTTGTGTGCTGTGGAAAGGCCATGAAATACCAAGATTAGGTCAACTCACAGCCATTTATAGAATGTCACTCTCCACCTGTGGGTCATCATGCCTTGTACAATTGTCCATGTGCTTGCTTCTTTCTTTCTTTGTTTGAAAGTGGTACAGAAATCCTTTACCAAAGTAAAATACTCAGAACAGAATTTCCTAACATTTCAAGTAAAACTAAATATATATGAGCCGGAAAATGTACTCAGGCACTAAAGCTGAAAACTTGTCAATGCTAAATCGTTAATGTAATAACACGTCTGGCACATTAATGCATATAATGGAAATATCCAAAACTGGAAAAAAAACACTTTTTTTTCTATCAGTGTGAAAAAACTCACCAAAATTTACTGAAGTTTTTTTTTTTTTTTTTTTTTTTTGGGCGGATTTTGGGGAATGAAACTGAGATACTTTCTAAAACTCTTGGGATACTATCAGAAATGTATTGTAATGTAAAGCGAATACATGGCAGAGTAGGCAAATCATCAGATAAACGCAGTTGATTAAAAACAATTACCAGAATAATGTAATACTCAAGTAATATACCCCAAATTTAAACTTTCAAATAATTCTTAATTTTTAATTTTAAATAATAGTAATTCTTTTCCATCTCTGCTCATACAGAACCAAATACCGGATTGTTTCTGGGTGATATTTTAAGTTGTATCCCAAAGGCAATTCTTGCAGCCAAGCCCACCGCCATTTGAGTTACACACAGTGGTCACAAGTCTCCTTGTGTGTAAGCGTGTCTATCTTGTGATAGACAAAAACAGATCTGCACTGTTTTTAGAATGTCAGTTAGGGATCGCTGTGTTTCCCCCCATGACCCACAACTTCGTCTTACTGTGTCTGTGAACTTGTGCCAGGCCATGTGAAGAATACACTGGAGTGAAGGGGGAGATGAGGATGTAGGGGATGGCATCATGTGAGTTTGCAAGAAATGGACGTGAAGCTAGACTGAGTGGCACCAGAAGCTTTTCTTGGATGAGCTATTGAGGTCGTGATTACATCTTGAAAAACTATGGCTTGTTAAGAAATTAATCTGGGATAGTGGAATGTTACAGCAAAATATTTTACATGGAAATCCAAATAAAACAACAGTGATAACCAAGTTGAAGGTGTCCTATAAAGACATTAGGCATGTGCAATTACGGTTCAGCTGTTGAACACCTGAGAACAATATTTTCTGACTATAACAAATAATCTCTAAATAGCCATTTTATTCCATGTTTACAACATGAACTGTCTTTCTGATCAGTTACATGACATTATTCCCAGGCGCACGCCACAAAACACACATTAGATAACTTCAATGACACTGTTTATTTACCACCATTTGACATCTGTGTTTGTGTGTGTTTTGTGTGCATGTGTGTTCTTGCTCATGTCTCACCATGTATTTGTCTGTTCTTGTCTGTCCGTGTGCATGTACATCTGTGTATGCCTCTTGTATGATTGTAAAACCTTTGATATCTAGCTGGATTGTGATAGTCCCTAAGGGTGGGCAGTATAACCAGTATAAATACCATATGAATTTGGCAATAGCAACCATTTGTACTATATAGAAATGAATGGAAATGCACATTAACCATTGTGGTTGTTAACTTTGACACTAAAACAAATGCATTCACATTAAGAAAATGTGGTTGTAGAAATGGAGACAGACAGCGCTACAAGTCTAAAGCAAGTTGTGCCAGAGCTGGAGTGCATTCTGAACCAAACCTCACACTTGTGGACATGTTCCTTCATTGATCCAGCTTCTGCGCTGCTGTGTTTGAGATTGCGTTCCTGCTCTGACAGCTTCTTGTTTCAGAGCCAGACCACATTCTCAGCCATTCTTCTTTCTTGTGGACCTGTTTTGGTTGGAGGTGATAGCAAAGGTTGTGGTTATTTCCACCTCTGGCAACAGTTGTCATCCTGCGTAGCTGCAGATAACTGTATTCTGCTCAGTATCTAACTTTTTATAAAACGAATGTCTAAACTATGGATGAAGCACTGCCTTTTCTGCCTCTGTAGCACGATCTCAATGTCTACAACCACCTTTTCTTGGGGACATGTTATACTTTGTGTTATTTTCCCTCATTTTATAGTGTAATATAGTAATGAGTATGAGTTGAATATTGTCAAAGTTGCAAAACTTGAAATTTGCACCTGTAGAAATTAATCCAGTAAAGCTTGAAGCTTAATTTTTGATTATTCTTTAACTTCTATATCATGTTTATGTCAACATGTACCACATTTGAATTTGCCCACCTGCACACACTGGACCTTAAAACCATAACTAAATCAGCCTGTTTTCACTCAGTGCACCCAGTGGTGCTGCAACAAGGGAGAGTAAAAGTGGGTCAATTGTGTGTGTGTGTGTGTGTGTGTGTGTTTGTTTTGTCTTTTATACATTAAAGCATTGCACATTTCAAAATAGACCTCTTAATGAAAATTTGATCATATAAACCTATATAATATGTCCCCTTTAACATGCAAACATACATTTGTTTTTGTGTAAAAATCACATTCTGTTGTAATTCTGAGGCACACGATTGTACCATGATATAAATTTCAGGTCATACCGTCATGAACACATACTGTATTTGGCTATTAAAATACACAATGGCCCTAAAACAACTTAATTGGTGTCTTTGTACACACAATGCCCAACGTCTGTGGTGAAAAAGAAAATAAAAACATGAACTTAAATTGGTGTAAAAGAGGTTTGCTTTTTAGTTAAGCACTCCTCCTTCCTTTAATCAATACAAGTCTCAATTTTGTAGCACTTGGTAATATTCGACTGAATGACATTATGAGGTGTAGAAACTAATCAATGGTTACACAGTCTTCAAAAAAGTATATTGTATATATATAGTTATAGATTTATATTCATTTATAAGCTTTTTAAAATAGCACAGTAAACACTTTGCACACATGAATAAAAACCACTGAATGTGTCTGATTGTTTATGTATAGGCCAATGGCGCCGAGGGAACCATATCCTGGTAAGTCAATTCACCTTTTCTGCAGTCAGCTCAGGAAGGCAAATCAAACTGTTAGTCACTAGTCTAGAAATGAGAACATTCATTTATCTTGGTTTATTGATAGACTGAACATGTTTTACGTCTACTTTTCTACCAGCATTTGTATTAAAATCTCCTTCCTGAAGTAGCTAAACTGAAAGAGGACTGAATCTGGCTCCAAACCCCATGTTCCTGTCTGTAACTGTACGTTGGTTTACATTAGAATCTGCACACTTTAACCACACAGAAAGAACAACAGAAACAAAAAAGAGAAGTTATATAAAGACAGTCAAGTCGAAAAACCGGAGATACAGAATTTATAGTAATGCACATCGTATCTGCTTATCCACTCTCCCTCTTTTCTTCTGCATCTTTTAATACATGTACAACACCCTCTCTCTCTTTATCTCTTCCCTTTGCTTCTCCTTTGTCTCTCATTTCACTCCTTTAGTCTTTTTTCTCCCACAGTCTCTGTACAGTTGGCTTAATGGTGACCATAGAAATTGCTAAAGGGTTCCGTGTGACGTTCGCTGAAGTTTGTACAGAAACATTAGGTTTTTTTTCCTCATGTAAACAGGCACACACAGATCTCAAGAGGATAACCCCTCATTCCAAAAAAATTCTGAGTTAATCGGTTCCTCTTTGTCTTTATTGGTTTGTATTCCTTCTTTCATTTCAGGTTCTCTCTTCTCTTTGCTGATGACATTGTAATCTTCACATCTTTGCGTGTTTTGGCCCCAGTCTCAGTCCTGCTGAGAGGAATAAGGCCTTGGATTGCTCCTCAGATAACTAGAGGTTTACAGCTACTCAGTATTTATTCTCCTTTGCTTCCTTGACTACTGCTGCCAAAGCTTTTTTACAGTTCACCACCCAAGTTAATGAAGTTTAACAAAGGCAGCTGTTGTCCTCATTGCTGTTTGTTTTGTTTTATTTTGCTGTCTCTAGCATCAGTGTTGGTAGTCTAATATAGAAATTCACGCTGTCTCCGACAGGTCCACGTGGAACGAGCTAGCAAATCCTTTTGTGGGCTGAAACAAGAAAGAACACACTTGTTAAGACAAATGACACTTCCCTTGAGACTTTTCAGCGACACATCTGATTTAAATACCAACTCACAAAGGGTACATGCCACTTAGGACTACCTCTGAAGTTATTTGTATCCTCTTAAGGCTGGGTCTCACAGTATAATGGAAAAAAACTAATTTGGGAATTAGGCAAAACATGTCCATCAGTAAAGATAAATGGTTGGATTTTTGTGGCTACAAATGCATGCTTAGAAAATACACAGTGCACTAATTGCTTCATTAATTATCTATAAATGGATCATTAAACATTTATAAACACTTTATCAAGGCAACCCTGGTGAACAGAGCAGTGGTAGCATACAATGCTATTTACAAAAGTACAACATGATACCGATTTGTTAATAGAACTTCAGCCTGTGGTAATATTGCTCATATTTTCTACAGAATGATGAAAAACAGGTGAGATCTGTTTATTTCAACAGGCTATTTCAACAGACCAGGAAACTGGAGAAATCTTAAACTGGACTGAGGAATATAAAGTGCATTTATCCAAACGCTGCAAGGCAGACAAGATGAGCAGACGTGCATTCAGCTATATTTGGAGGAAAGCAGGCTCTAACACCTAAAGGCTAAACAGCAATTATTTTCCACAGTTCTGATGTGCAACAGAAAGACTGGCTGGCTCTGTCCGGTGAGTTGCAAACAAAAAGCAGGTTATCATGCTCATCATTTACCTGAAAGACAGCACACATCCTGCATGCAGTATCATGGAAGATGCTGGTTAACATGGTGGTGACTTGACTGGAAATGACTTCTCTATTGAATGTGTACAGTATATGGAATCCATTCTCTACTCTTAGAGTTAATAGAATATTCATGTAATGTGGGAACTTTGAAAGCAATTGAAAGCAGCAAGTGTCCTTCCATCCTTTACTAAAGCATCTCATTCAGCTTTCAACTCAGAAAAGCAAGTTAAAAAAATACTTCAGTGGATGCCAGTGTGATTCTTTTGGATTAATTTCTTCAACAACAATCATTGCATCTCAGTCTACTTTTCCAGCTCTTCTGTGACCTCTTAGTTGTGCACCCCGCNCCCCCCCCCCCCCCCCCCCCAAGGTACTGATCCACAAGCAAATATAGATAGTCAGGATTTCCATTTTAGCAAGAAATAGACTAGTGAAAATCAAAAAAAGCATGGGATATGTGTTTTACTGTTTGAGTTCTTCAGTAGGGAAGTCATTGCACAAAGCAAAACTCTGTGATTGATGAAAAAATGAAAAAACAAATGTCCTTTACAACACAAGATGATCTATCTGTTATTTTCTCTCTGTGTACTCAAGCATTTTTAAAATTATATTAAACTTTTCTGTGTGTGTAAAGCTATATTAAAAATAATAAGTGTGCTTGCGTTGGTGACCTTTACTTATATGAGCATCAGATAAAAAGGCTGAATAGAAAATGTTTAGAGGGGAAATTTAGAGAAAATGAAAAATATAGAAAAGGTGGCAACAGCAATTTTATTTAAAGCCAATTGAAATGTTGTTTATTTGAGTAAAACACATAATTACAGACATTTATTAGGGTTAAGATTGGGGTTAGATCAATTTTTTTAAGTGGGTTTTTGGGAGGGGAGATTTGCAACAATATACATTTTACATTTGACAAAAGAAATTGTAATTTACAAAATAAAACTACAACAAAAGTGTAAAACCATATTTTTTTTAACTCCTCAAAAAACAGAAGAAGAATGTAGACAAACAACATAAAATAGTATAAGTCCAGATCAGAATCAAGAGGCAGGATCATTGTCCCCTCTTTCTAGTATCTGTACTGGACCAGACCAAAGTCATAGGGTCCCAGGGAACTTTCATACTGATACTCACAGAGAAAGGTGGGTTTGTACGGTAGGGTCCCCCTATCATATTCTTTCCTCTCTAGCGTGCTGGTGCTGTACTGTTGCTGTTGCTGATGGAGGTGATGGTGAAGGCTGTGGTGTGACTGTGACCTCTGACCCTCCTTGCCAAAGGTAGAGAATGACTTATCGTTGGACGAGACGGTGGACGAAGTCATGGTGAGTTGGTCGGACAGGTTGACGGAGGAGGGTACCTCAGTGTCGGGTAGTGAAGCATCCATGCCGGGTACGTGCAGGTTGCTGCGGTAGTCTGGCCCCTGGCGCCCATCGGATGGTACGAATGACGGCATCCAGCAGCGGTCAGAGTGGCCCAGGGCCTTGCACTCCTCTGTACAATTGGAGAAGAGGTCAGCACCTGCACAGGATGACGGACCAAGAAGATCAGAAAGTGAAAATGAGATTGGATAAAGGGAGAGATGGAGGTATAAAAGTGGACAGAAGATTAGATGCAAGGGATAAGAAAAGAAGGAAAAAGCAGAGGAATTCAAGGAGATTGAGAGGAGAGGTGGCATGGATATTTGGAGGGGAGGAGGCAAGAATGGGAAGAGATGAGAGAAAGAGCACAGAAGAGAGAGCACAAGTTAGCAATCATTTGCCAATGTCGAAAGTAGAAAAAGAGCACCAAAAGCTATTTATCAAAGAGACAAGGCCAACATTGATGAAGCGAATTGTTTGTTTTCTTCCTCACCTCATTCATTCCGAATGAAATATGCAATCAAAGCGATGTAGTGTTGCAAAAACATTCACACCCTATTCACGTCAACATCCTCAGCCTCCTAGTTCATTCCCCATTGCAAAGAGACAATATGTGAATCCATATCCCATTGCCCTTATACAAAAACTACAATTATCTTAAGAAACATGTAACAAAAACAAAATAATTGCTGACTGTTTACTCACACTCTGTCAATCTTCACTATACAAATCAACAAGCTGTGCAATTGACACAGAGCTATATTGTTGAAAACAAAACATCAACATAAAAAAGATGAAATTAACATCTGAAATGATGTAATACAGTAACACACACGCTCATGCACACACAGAGCTAGCATGAAAGAGGTACCAGATATGTTAATTACACACTCTTAGAGAGAATAAAGAGGACAGAAAAAATAAGACGAGAAAGATTATGAAAGGGAAGAAAAAGGAATAGAGAGACGAACAGAGTCATAATAATGAGACCCTCCAGCTTTCCTACTTTCAGCAGATTGGATTTGTAGTTTCTCTTTTTTCCAATGAAGCTGGGACAATGTGGAGCATAAGAACAGCACGATCAAAGCAGAAGACAAGCATTTCAGGGTGAGAGAGGAAACGAGAGGGTGGAAAGAAAGAGAGGAATACAGGGGGAAGAGAGAAGCACTAAGAAAGTGGACAATTTGCAATGTGTAATTCCTCTAGACTGAGAGAGCTTAAAATCATCGTGTCTGCTTGCACACAAATCTGTTTTACTGTATAACAGTAGGCAAGACACAATTACACAAACACACACAATGTGAAGTAAGCATTGAATAAAAATGTTACATAGAAAGATATATCTACATACAGTAATAATCTGATGGGGGAATGGAAGTTTATTTCCTGTCAATAAACAAAAGAAATCAACAGAGCCAGCCCTAACAAAACATGAGAAATTAAAATTGTTTGCAGTCACAAAAAGGAAAAAAGGTTTATGATATATTTCCGTATAGTCAAAAAAAAAAAACATTAAAAGACTTGAAAAAAAAACCCACAATATCTTTGTCTGTCTTGTTTCCAATAACATGTCTGCTGTGTTCAGTGAAAACTTCATACATTTCCATTGTACACCAGGCTCTTAAAATCCATTGTAAAGGAGTATATTGTAGTTTGATTTTTGAGAAATACAAAATAGTGTGGTTTAAAAAAAAAAAAAAGNAAAAAAAAAAAAAAAGGTGGGGGATAGGGGGGACATTATAGATTTTACCAAATGTTATTCAAACTGGGCCACTTGAAATGCATATTTGGAATTATTTTCACCTCCACAGCAATATGCTTAGTAGAGTAGTTGTGGAATGGAAGGTTTACGTACAAGTTTGATTCATGGCTTACAATGTTTGTACAAAATAAATAAATAAAATAAAATAAAATAAAATAAAATAAAAAGTAAAAAATTTAAAAAAGAAATTAAAAAAATTGCACGAGCTGTGTTCTTCATGGAGATGAAAGATATTGCTCAAACCAATTGTATGTCTCTGTGATGTGTTTTTAAAATATGATAAAGTTCTCTGGCACAGAAAAAGAAACTATATTCTGCCATTTCCAAATTTAGCCTCTGCTTCTCCCCAGACAAAAGAAAGTTTACATTCTAAAAACTTGGTTGTGCCTGATATCCATAATCAATGGTAGACTGAAATTTTACAGTGAAAGTGGCAAGTAGATGAAATTTGCTATTGCTATGAATTGACTAAAATGATAAGGCATTGTAAAACTAAGTAAAGTCTGTAAATGTGAATGCTGCATTGTTGTGGTAAGATAGTATCAAGTGGTTCCCTTACAACTGGAATGAAAGATAGACAGAGAAATGAGGCAGAGCGATGATGAAAGTGTGGTGTTCATTATATCAGATTGAAATTATGTTCAACTCTCCTTGTTATAGATCTCAAAATGTCAAAATAAATAAATAAATGCAATTTAGTAAAATAAAAGGCTGTAATTGTCACTGCAACTGTAAATGTCATCAGTGCATTTCTAAGTAGCATATATTAGCAATAATGTCTAAGAACTAGAACTTGCAACTAGTGCGGATTCTAATTAAAATGCTTACATCTGTGTATCTAATTGCATTGGTACTACAGGCTTCACAGGGGGAGACAGGCCAACACCACCCCAGTGACCAGAAAGATGGAGCAGACACAAGACTCACAGACACCCAGACAGTGAGGGCCAAACAGACGGAGGAGTCAGAGATTTCACAGACAGAGACAGCAGGAGAGAGAAGCAGCAAGGAAACTATAAACATAAGGACAAGGGGGACCCCGGCCTCAGATGGAGATAGCAAAGGCCAAAAAGGATGGGGAGGATCCAGGCCTCACAGATGGAGACATGAGTAGGAGACAGCAAGACTGTGGGCCCAGAGAGGGAGAGGACACACAGGTGAGCACCTAGGCAGGCCATCAGGGAAATATTAACAAATACAGAAGAAAATAGTCTAGCCACTAAGAAATCAGAGCTTGTTATTTCAACTATACCAAGTATTAGTGGTAATGCAGATTTAAATCATTATGTTAGTTTTTGGGATTAAAAAAAAAAAAAAAAATNAAAAAAAAAAAAAAAAATCCTATTTTTGTGAATTTCTACTTTAAATTTGTAAGGTCTTTTAATAGCTTTTCTGCGAAGGACACGCCTCAGATCCTCCAGTCATCTCTGTGCGCTGTTCCACAGTACTCAGTGCACACAATGCATAATGCTTCCAAATGTACAAAATTCAAGCAAATCAGCAAAAACAGTACAGCACAGGTGCAAAACCGAACAGTGCTAGCAGGCAGAAAGCACATGGGCACACACACATGCATATACAGATACGCAGCTGATGTCAAAGGATTAAGAGGGAGGTCAGTTTGTTTAAAATTTCTCATGCCTCAGTATATTATTGTGCAAGCAGAAGGGCATAATGTTCTGCAGAGATGGCTGAGTAAATATAGTCTGTAGCGTCACTGTATATTAGGATTAGATAAACTCTTGTCATATGCCTCCAAAGCACTTTCACTCTCACCTAGGAATGTCACAGTGTGAGTTTTAATTTTTGATTCACAGTTACGAGATGATTTATGTAACACAATGGAGGCACAAAAACACTGTTAGCATTTTATAAATAAATGCTTAATTTTTAGTCCTCCCTTTTATCTTTTTTCTTCTTTTTTTTGTCATGCAAATAAAAGTATGACAACTAATATTGTAATTGACCCCTTGATTTACCCCTTGAAATTGAGAAAAAGCAAAAGTATACGTCAACAAATGCTTGCTCCACTGATCGGTCAGAAATGTCTGAGGATAGTCGTGAGGAAAATCAAAAAAGGAGGAAGATTAATTTCCTCATAGAACAATGACAATAAATAGCATAGATTCATACAAACTATGCCAAAAGCATGCAAAATTTGACCTCAAGACTATGTCTGGGAAACCACATATTGCTTCACATTATGTGAAAAAGTTATCCTGCCTTCGGACGGCTGGACAGGATAACGGAGCAGTTATTGAGCACATACAGTGACATGCTTTGGTTCAATGTGTTATTCTCAAGACATGTTCGGTAAACTTGATATGTTATAAGCTTTTCACATATTCATGTTATGGATAATCAAAGGTGTAGTCCATCTAGCCTTGCTTGGTGCTAGATCATTTACCACTTTTCCAGTGAATGTAAGGCTGGGATGTCAAATACCTCCATCATTTTCAGTCTTTTCCAGTAGTTTGTCTAAGCTAAAGTAATTTGTTGCCACAAATAGTTAACAGAAACACAAGTAGTGCCATTGTTAAACACTGAGAAAAGACTCAATTTCCATTTTCCTCATAAAGTATTATACTTTGTTTTCCAACCCCTGGTTTCTACATTATCATGGTTTATAGATCAAGACATTTTATAAGCATGATTAATGGTAAACCAGTTAATCTCAACATTCCTGCTCAAACTGCTATTTTGTCTGCCTGTTCATTCTCAACAGCAGCAACATTAACACATACAGCATAAATGCGAACATGCTCTAACTACTCTTATATAGAGATATCTAAATGCACAAGGCAGGAGATACACAGGCACATGTACACAAGACACCCAATGGCTGTTGATGCCCGTGAAGCACCTTTTCTTCCTCAGGCTGAGAGCAAACAACCTAAACAGTGACTGGCAATGACAGGTCCTGCAGCAGCCCTGAGTCCCATGGTGACCTCATCGGGCAGGAAGAAAACATGCATGCATGCACGCACGCACGCACGCACACACACACACACTGACAGTTAGACATCAGCAATGGCTACTTGCTAATGGGCAATTAACATTTCTAATATTTTTTCACTCTTTTTATTACATTTTTGCCTGTTTCTCAAATCCCAGGTCAGTGTG
Organism: Lucifuga dentata; assembly: GCA_014773175.1. Classification (NCBI taxonomy): domain Eukaryota; kingdom Metazoa; phylum Chordata; class Actinopteri; order Ophidiiformes; family Bythitidae; genus Lucifuga; species Lucifuga dentata. The sequence goes on from VXCM01003379.1 coordinate 29,232, forward strand.
ATGCGACTAATTGCACTGCTTGACATACATCCAGCCACTGAGAGAAGAGAAATGAAGGAAAACAAGTGTTGGCAAAACATGACATCCCTGCTTGAATTAATTTCATGGGCATATCTCCTGCACTTTGGTTTGAAGTTAGTCCGTGAATGCACCCATTCATCTGTCTGTCTTCCTGTCTGTCTCTATTAGTCCCTTTATGTTTCTGCCTCTTGCTGTTCATTATTTTTCCCTCCTTTCTTAGCTCTGTATCTGACCATTTCTATCTCTTCCTTCATCTGTTTTCCTCTGGAAAGCACACTCCACATTCCTCAGGTATGGGATGTCTTTCCCACATACCTCTGTTTTTTATCTTGTCCTCTACTGTTCCAGGGAGAGTACAGGCACAAAACTTCAATATTTGGACAGCAACTCAGAACAGCAGGGGAGTAACATACTGTAGTTTCCTTACATGAGTTGTCCAGTGAGGCAGTGATGAGTAAACCAGAGACCACATCCAGTAATGACAGACATGGCATTTCTCCTCAGTCTCTGAGAAGCAGCTTCCATTTTTGACAGACACTCCAAGGCAATTGGGCTGGGAAGGAGGTCAAAGATGGCTACTTTCCCTAACAATGTCTTTTTGATTAATATCACCACTTGTATAGTACTAGAGCAACCACTGATTATTGATCTCTGGTTTATACACATTTCATCACTCTATTCAGTCTTTGAATGTAAAAAGCGCTATAGCCTTGACCATAAAATACCTCAGACTTTGAAAGATTTTGCAATAAGACAATTGCCCCTGGCAAACTGTGTGATTAAAGAAATCTTACAACTTTGCTGCATGTCACACTGTGCAAGATGTATATTTGTGTCAAAATGTTAAGCTATCAATGGTGAATCACAATGCTATAATAAGCATCAAATTGTAATCCATCTGCACTACTTTACAGACATGGTTCATAGCAGCTATCAAATTGTGAGATTTTGGTCCTAGATTTGTGACACTCAGAATTTTGTGGCAGACTGTCTGACCGCAGGAATCATACTGTGATTTAGGACCTCATTTTGGATTAATAACCAAACATTTTATCAATTCTCCCACTATTGTTAAAGGACTGTACCAGTGATCATGCATGTTTGAGCCCAATATATACAATCCACATACATGTTAAGTTACTGACAACCATTTTCCAAAACTACTACTTTAGCAGTAAATTTCAGAATAATTTCCAACTGCCATTGGCTTCAGTTAATTCCAGTATTCTACTAAATCATCTTGTAAAGACTTGAAACATGTTTGAGACGTAATCCATCACAGCGAACGTTATGTCGATTAGTTTGTTTTTTTTTTGTCAAAGTAACTTTATTTAATCAATCCAACACAAAGCTGCATGGAAGACAATGTACAGTGTCTCCGCCAGGAAATATAGTCCCAGGAGAAGATGGCTTTTACCAAAAAATTTAAATGATCATGTCTACAATCATGCGTAAGTGTTAGAAGACAAAATACTGAATTTTAAGATGGATCTATTGCCTGAATATTTGATTTTGAAAGATTCAGGGACTTGAAAATATAACAAGAAAACTACAATATGGTTTTATATTTTGGAAATTGGTTGTCAGTAATTGATATACATGCAGGATATATATTTATATATATATTTATATATATATATATATAGGGCTCAAACATGCACAATTGCCAGTATGGTCTTTTAACTTTCATCTGCGACAGTCTGGAGTCAAACTCAATTTACAGGAGTCTTAAACAACTTCATCATTAACTCTGCTGACTTACTGTATGTAGTATGCATAGACATGTACGTCCATGACGCAAAAGTGGATGAAACAATGCTGATTATGTTATGTTGTCTTGTATAACAAAATGAGGCAACAATGCAATTTAAGATACTGGTCACAGATCAGATTACCAGGCACTTGTCTCTTCCTCGACCAGTAGCAGCCCGTTTGTTAATTTTACATTGCATGGTTTTAGTGAGAACCCTTTGCTGGAGCATATGTTCTTTGTTGCTCAGTCTCTGGATAGAATGGACATTATGTGTGTTACTCATGGCCAAAGCCTGTTTATGACTCCAAGGACTGTGTAAGAGATTTCCATTAGTCTTACAAGCTCATGTTCCACTTCAGTAATAAATTATCAAGGCCCTGCCTGAGAAAACGAGAAAACATCTTATTCACTTTCTGACATTGATGTTTTCAGCTCATTCTAAGCACATTCAGCTCTACTGGTACTGTAAGAGGGAAAGGCTCTTGTTTTCTTTTCATCCATTTCAGGGTTGGAAACAATTTGATATTCAGTTCATTAAGACGTATAACCTGTTCACAAACAAAAATACATTCATCAACAAACTAAACAAGAAATTCCAGTGTATTGGTAAATCATTTGGGGCCAAGTCGTTATTTCCAGCACAAAGCTGTGTTTTGATTCATTTTTACACAGAATTGAGTCCAAGTGAATACACTCCTCTGACATCTTGAACCATGTTACAAAGAGGTAATTTGAAATAATGCATTAAATCGCCAGAGAAATTGTTTGAGAGGGAAAATAATTTTATTGACATCAAAATAAGCTGGTTAATCAGATTTATTAAGATTTTAGATTAAATTCAACTTAATTCTCTGTCCCCCGATGTATCTCTTCTACAACTTTTACTGATAATCAACAAATCAGCCAGCTTAGAAAAAGATGATATAGAGTGACACCTGTTACAGACAGAATGTCTGGTGCTAATGAGGAAAAATAGTTTTGGTAATTTATTTTTATTTTTCATATCATTTCAACATACATTCCACTTCTTCTTCTCTTTTCTAGAGTTCAGTATAGTGTTCTCTTTGTATGATAACAAATGTTAATCTAGTCAGTGTACCATATAAGGAAGCATTTTGTTTTCCTCACTCCATACTGGCATCTGTCTTTGAATTGAACCATGATGGTTTAATTCAGCGATTTCCTGATTTTCTAGGCTGTCATATTTTACTGTTATTTATTTATTTTTTTTTGTCTTTTTTTTTTCATTTTCAGATTGTTTTCCTTACAGTGCTTTTATTCCATTTTTGAACCTACAAATTTCAGACATTCTTATTGAGAACACAAAGAGAGAGTGCACATACTTAACATATCACATTATTCTGATGCAAATTTAGATTAACTGGTCTTTCTGCAGCAGCTCTTGGTGATGTCAGTGTCTAGAGCCCGAGTGTGAAGCATGTTTCAAAATGCTGTATGCTAAATTCCTCTGACAGCTCACTGACTTGGGAGACTGCAACACGGTGCCCACCACTAATTCATAATCAGCCATCTAATACACCGTTGCCACGGTGATTTAATTGTCCCATTTGTCAAGGCTGTTGTTCTCTCAAAACAAATGGCATGATAATGATCTTTTCCAGTCATTCACCCATCATACAAACTTTCACATCTACTCCAAAGTTTCAAAGACTGAATTTTTTATTTTTTTTTAACTGATGAATATTTTATCTTTTCTAATCTCTTATCTTTTGTTTTGCTTGCATGCTCTATCCACCACCTCCTATTCGTATGATGATGGAAATAATTAGACAAGTAATGCATAATTTTAATTACTCACTCCTCCCAAAAGAAACAAAAAAAAAAACAAAAAAAGGTTAAAGGGAAGGGAAAGAGTTGGGTAGTCAATCAATAGTGCTTTGGCTCCTGCCACAGTGCCTCACTCCAGACGCACTGCTTTCTAAAAAGCCATTTGCCCACTTTTTACAGGTATCTGGTGATATCCCAGCCTCACAGGCAGTGTCCCTCTGATTTAAAATCACGTCAGGAGACTTATTTTCTAAAGTGTCAGACGAGCGGCCGAGCGGGAAGCTACAGCAGGTGTAGTTGATGATATGCCAACTGGAAATGGTTTTCCCTTGATTTGAAATATTCCATGGTGCACCAAAAGAGAGAGTGTGCCGTGCGGTCCCGTGAGGAAACCTTGCCTCTATCCCTCCTTTGATAATTGCTATACAAAGGTTCTAGAAATGAATTACTGATCAGCCAAGTGTTGCAGAGAGCCAACGTGTGGGGGAGACAGAATGAAAGATGAGACTGCTACTGACCCTGGAAGAGAGTATGTGTGTTTTTCAGGCAAAAACTCACACAAACACACATATTTATATGCATACACATGCACATGCAGTATGTGTGTGTATACATGTGTGAACAGATTTTCTTGTACACACAAACCATGAAAAAAAATATATTCGGTCTATACTCTATACGTAGGTTTGGCTCGGGCTATTACTGTTTTTTACAGGCAAGTACATACACACAACATATAAGACACATCTAAGAACCAGCTGCGTTCTCATCCTTATGTAGTAAAAAGAATAAGTCACACATAAACATACAGAGACATAAATGAGCAATGGGTATTATCTTTATAGAGGCAATATACAGCTGGATCAGAGCCAAGCAAAGGCTAACACTCTCTCCTCTTAAATGGAATCTCATTTAAGCTTTCCAGAACATCACCTAGCCTAGTTCTCTCCTATACACATAAAACACGCTAGCAGATTGCATACAAAGTATGAGCCTACATATTAAATCAGACAATGGTATACACACACACACACACACACACACACACACACACACACACACACACACAGGCAAACACACCGTCTGGTTTTGTTTACAGAAGCCTGTGAAACTCAAGTCTCTCTTTCCAAAATACCAGTCGTGTGATATTACCTCCCATTGAGTGGTAAGCTGTTCCCTTCTAAATCCAACATGAGAAACAAATGTTGGTTCCTCATATAAAAATACAAAGTACAGCACCAACTGTGTACACTCTCAGGCCAGTGCCAAATCAACATGATCATAGCCAAAAGCTGTTAAGCGTGTCATTGGTTCATAAATGTATATATGTGATTGAAAGAAAATCAAGACAAGCTTCTGCACAAAAACCTTTGAGATGCATGTTGTGTAGTCACAATGCTACTACATATGCTGCATGTTATTCCTGCTCTTTCATCTCTCTTCCTCTCATCAAGGTATAGTAATGCAGAAATGGTTAAAAAAAAATCAACTCTAACTGAACTTTGCTGTTCCAGATAATTTAAGATTACACTCTGACAGAAAAATTCCAGGTCAGAATGCATATTTAAACTTCCAGGTTGATACTTTTTCAGAAAAACATTGTTTTTCTTGCTAAAGAAAGAAAGGGAGCCTTGGATTTCTTCCAGTTCTGCATTTTACTCTTGTTCAGTTTGACCTTCCAGCTTGTTTCATCAGCAAGAGTAGAAGTGATACTACCAGCACTGCATATTGGATCTCAATTTTGGTCTCACTCATTAATAATGTCAAACACCATGGTTCCTGATGAGGACTATTCACTATCTTACAACCACTATCTAATCTGTTCTATTTATATTCCCTGCACTGATATGATATTTGGAAGGCTGTGGACAGAATCTTACACAAGCCGCGTAGAACAATCACTCTGAAGGAAAGGGCAATTCAATATGAAATGAGATTTTGTATTGCTCCACTTTTTGTCTGACTTTACTTTGATCAATAAACAGGTACTAACCTAATACAATTTTAGAGAGAACAAGGGCAGGCTTGTGGTTAAACCTAAAGCTATGTCTAAAAACTGTAAAGTCTAGAACAAAAATAAGTCCGTAAATAAACTTGAATCTTCTACAAGTGTGAAGCTATGTGTAGGTGTATAATGTGTGTGTGTGTGTGTGGGGGGGGGGGGGGGNTGCATTCCATTAAAGTAACAACATTCTCTTTTGCACATGCAAGGAAAATTTTAGCTATAAAGTATGTCAAAACTACAAAAGTGTCAGCTTTACTGTTTACAAAAGATAACAAAATCTGGTAATCTGTTTGACCAGCTGAATATATACCCAGCAGTACAATATGCCAACTGTGAAGTGATTCATACAGCTGATTAAAATGCATCTCATTATATCATTTTAGCTTCAATGCATTTTGTCTTTAGAAGAGTGAACCTATTGATTTGTGCTGCTAAAGCACTAAAGAACTCAGATTGCCTCCTGCAAGTCGCTGTCCTTTCAGCACCACTGGGTGACACAGCAGCAGTTAGAAAGAGAGGAGGGGAAAGCAGAGAGAGAGAGAGAGAGAGAGAGAGAGAGAGAAAGATCTCCCCAAATATTCCTCCTCTTCACCCTAGTGTGAAATACAATCAACACCTCGGGGCTGTTCAGCATTCATGACAGCCAGCCAGCAACCCAAGCTCAGTCCTTTGCGTGCTCTCAAATTAAGGAAATTAAAAGTCAGCGGTCCGCACCAACAATTTAGCTTTATCCCATTCACAAACACTGTTAAAGCAAGAGGGGGGTGACGGAGTACCAAAATGACAGAGTAATTACAAGATGTGGGGGACTCACCAGCTGAGTGACCCCGGTTTGTGGCATCATGGTCACTGTCGCCTTGTTCACTGTCGCCATGACCACTGTCTTTGGAACTGACTATATCTGCTTCTTGGAATGCCGAACTAGAAGAAGCAGAAAGTATGAGGGTAGAGCAGAAGGGAGATTACAGGAAGAGGGGAAAAAAGTGAGGTATGAAAAGAATGGAGGGTGCAGACAAAGCAGTGTGGTTTATAATATTTGGAAAGTGAAAATGGGAAAGATGGAGGGAGAATGAGGATTAAATGAGAGGATATGGGATGAGAGAGAAAGAGTCCAAAATCAACACCACATTAACACAGTCATGGTGGCCATCAAGTGTCTAAATTTGATGATACACATGACATGTAATGTAATTCAGTATTACAGCTTTAATAGGCACTGCACTGTCAGTTATGGGACTGAAGCCAAATTAAAGATGAACATTATGGATACACTGGGAACCATGTAGCCTCTCCAATTCACAATAAATGATACGGCATATACAAGACTCACACTGATGAGTGTAATATGACACTTTATAGCTATGTGCATATGAATATTTGAATGATATGTGATTTACTAGGTACTGTGTACATGTATAATGCCATTGGTATTGCTATGGACAGTGCTGAGTTTTGTGTTTTGTGTATGGTTGACATTACCTGTTGACACGTCTGGGTCTGTCCACCAGATAGCTGAGTTCTGCTCGTTGGTGTTTTGTCTGGAAACCACATGATACTTTTGTATTACTTTTGATGGAAAAAAAAATGCATAAATAAATGAGTACATACATACATACATACAGTACATACATACATACATACATATTCTATAAGTAGTAGACTTCAGTAGGCCTATATTATATATTGGATATGAGGAAAAATAGGCACATGTAATTGTAGAGGAAGAGCAGTATACCGTGGCAGGCAGGTATCGACAGTTGGGCGCATCCACTTGGCGGGTGAGTGGGCGAGAGCAAATGAGAGTGGGTTAGGGAGGCGATTGAATGCGTAAATGATTGAGCCGCCCGTTGCTGAAACTGAACAACCTTTGTTCACAGTGCTGCCGTGCTGTGCCGTGCGCGGAATACTTAACGCACAGCAAAGGCAAGACTGTGACTGGCTCTCTGGCTCCACTCCAGCCACACCGCAATCAACAAAAAGCGCAACTCCACAGCTCCCTGTGCAGAACGCACAGGCTGAAAACAAAACAGGGATGGCAATTCACTCCCTTCCTTCCTTCTTAGATATAATTTGCCACTCAAATTCAAAACCTATCTAGGATATAGAGACAATATTTCCTGAAACACGAGGAACATTTAAACCCCCACTTACTGACACTATAAAATTTTGACAGTGGCAAGTAACCAAACTGTTGAATTCTGCACGCACATATCTCAAAACTTGATTTTGTGTATTTCCTTTTCATTTTAAACAGGCGTGCCACCTCATGGCAGACCCAACATCTCACCCAATATATTTCTCTGTTCAACATAAATTGCCTATATCTGATTTTTGTAAGCGCGTTGTGTTATAATTAATTTGTCAATAAAGCGGGTCAAGAAAACACTAATAACAAAAAGGCTTCATAGACTTCCAACACCTTTAGGAGTTCTAACTGAAAATTATAGTCACTCAGCGCCACAGCCAACTGCGCACGAGTCGACGTAAATGTCCTGACAGCAGCCTAAGGATAGGGCCAAGAGAGATTTAAGTACTGACATATCCAATCGCCATTACGCACCACAGTGATCAAAAGTTAAAAAAAAAAAAAGTATTCAATAGTAGATACCATTTCATCCTGAGACCATTGGTGATTCCTGATTTTTGCTCATGGACTGAATTTTGAGATTATATATATATTACAATTTCTGCAGGAAGAAAAAAAACTGTTCTGCTCTTTTACACTCACAGCACTGTTAATAGGGGGACCTCTGGACAACAACTCTGAATTAGATATTTCTTACCTCACTAGACAGAATACTGCCATTGGATATGATGTCCGGTTGTTGGTCACTGTAACCCGTGACTATGGCGCCGCAGGGGTTGGTGTGATCTGTGTCAGTGCTACGAGAGGGGCTGCACGGTTTGAGGAACATCAGGTCGGTTTTGGCGGACTCCGGTGTCAGACACACCTGGTAGCAGTAGGAGTTTTGATTCTGGTGGTGGTGAGAACCGAAGCCCCCACCCACGCCACCCACACCAGACTCTTCCACGGGCACCTGCCCCACGGGCCCAACCCCTGACGTCACGTTGGTGCTCTGAACTAACATGATGTCCGATTTACTCAGCTTTTTCTGCTTCCGGCTGCGCGCCTGCCTGCTGCAGCACGACCCACAGCACAAGCAGCAGTCACCAGCCAGCAGACATGTGTACAGGTTGAGCTTCTTGTCCTTTTGGCAGCGCACGGCCAATACGATCATGGCCAGGAGGAATATGAAAGAAACAGAACCCAGGGCTATGATGAGAATGAGGGTGAGATCAAGAGAGGTCTCTTTTGCCTTGGAGGATGAGCCACGATCCCCGCTGCGGCCTTCAACCACACTGTCCACCAATATAACACTAACACTTGCCGAGGAGGAGAGAGGGGGCTGACCGTGGTCCCTGACTTCGATCAGGAGGTCATAGTAGCCTTGTGGGTCTCGTTTGGTAGAGACCCTCCGAGCTGTCCTTAGCTCTCCTGTCCTCCAGTCCATGCGGAACATCCCCATCTCGTTTCCTCGTAGAATACTATAGGACAGTCGTGCATTCTCTCCATCATCGGCATCCATGGCTACGATGCGCGTTACCAGATAGCCGGGCTCCGCAGAGCGTGGCAGGTGCTCTTTGGCTGTGCCATTTTTACCAGTAGGCGCTATCACTGTGGGGGCGTTGTCATTTTGGTCCACTATGATAACATTTACAGTGGCGTTGGAGAAGAGCTCAGTGGTGCCAGAGTCTTTAGCCTGGACCATGAAGCTAAACTCCTTCAGCTGCTCATAATCAAATGAGCGCAGCGCGTAAAGGTAGCCAGTGTCCTGGTTTATTGACACATACGTGTCCACAGACATGCCCTGGATATCACACTCCAATATGGAGTAGGTAATAAGAGCGTTCTGCCCAATGTCAGGGTCCAAAGCGCTCACTGCGTGAATGAATGCACCGGGCACGTTATTCTCGGTCACATACACATCATAAACAGCCTGCGTAAAACGGGGGGCATTGTCATTCTCATCTGAGACGTGTACTTTAATAGACTTGCTGGTGGCGAGTGAAGGCTGCCCCTTGTCTTTGGCAACAACAGTGATTGTGTATGAGTCTGTGCTCTCTCTGTCCAGCGGTCCGTCAGTCACGATGGTGTAATAGTTTTTAAAAGACGATTTAAGTTTGAAAGGAACGTCCCCTAGTATCTCGCAGCTCATTTGTCCATTGTCGCCGGAGTCCCGGTCCGAGACACTGAAAAGTGCTATGACGGTGCCCGGGGCATCCTGCTCGCTCACAGATTCAGTTACGGTGCTGAAACCGATCTCTGGTGTGTTGTCATTCACATCCACTAGTTTGACCAGCACTTTGCAGTGCGCGGGGACTGCATTAGCCCCCATATCTTTCGCCTGCACGTAAATCTGGTGCGTGTTGCTCTCTTCGTAATCCACCTCACCTGCCACCTCTATTCTACCGGTTCTAGCATCGATATTGAACAAGTCCTTTATCCTCGGGGCATTATGACTGCTGAAAGAATAAACTATCTCCCCGTTTTGTCCCTCGTCAACATCGGTGGCATTGAGCTGAATTACCAGTGTGCCAACGGGCGAGTTTTCACGCAGGTTTACCGTATACACAGATTGATCAAAGGTTGGCGCGTTATCATTAGAGTCCAGAACTTTAACAACCAGGAGAGCTGTCCCTGTCCTCTGCGGGATCCCCCCGTCCACAGCCGTCAGCACATAACGATGCACCGCCTGCTGCTCTCTGTCCAGCGGCTTCTCCAGCACCAGCTCAGCGAACTTGTTCCCGTCGCTCTGTGTCTGAACGTCTAAGTAGAAATAGTTATTATTCGTTATAGCATATGTGCTGAGTGCGTTTGTACCCACGTCGGGGTCGAAGGCATTCTCCACTGGGAAACGGGTCCCGGGGATGGCGCTCTCTGATATCTCCACAGAAATGTCTGTCTCTGGAAAGCTGGGTGGATTGTCATTGATATCCAATACTTCAATCTCCACGCGAAAGAGCTCCAGTGGGTTCTCCAGAAACACCTCAAGGTGCAGTAGGCACGGGATGGTCTGCTTACAGATTTCCTCCCGGTCAATTTTCTCCTTAACTACTAGTGCACCGTTTTCTAAATTCACTTCCAAATACGGTGTCCGTGAACTAGGCACCGTCTGGAAGCGGCGAGCGGAAAGTTTGGTAATGTCCAGCCCCAAATCCTCTGCAATATTTCCAACCACAGAACCAGGTTCCTGCTCCTCTGGAACAGAGTAATGTAGCTGGGAGACAGCTCCATCCAGGATGGAGAGCAGAAATACGAACCAAATCATGTCCGCTCCGTCTCTCAAAGTGCACTTGAAGATGTAAAAAATAAAAGTATTATTCCTTTTTATTTGTAGAAATGAGCATCTCCCGTTCCCTCTGTCCCTAAGAAGGCAACAAGGCTGTTCGATTCTGAAAATCCCCCACTCTGCCTTGGGTCAGTTGAACATTGCGTCGTTTCAGCTGTGAGAAGCACAGCCATTTGATCCGAGCTTCTCAGTTTTAATCAGTTCTGCACCGGTCTGTGAGTTTTGGCGTCAGCGCAAACATTGCAGCCTGGAGCCAGGACGCATAGCCAACATTCCCTGTACACAGAACAGACTGCCCCTTCACATAGTCACAAACAAAAGCGGAAATTCCACGAGTCGTGAAAGAAACCAAAAACTCACATTAAAGCACCGCTGAATCTATAATACATCAAACCACCAAAAGTTACGAATAAAGAAAGGCGAATAATAAGACTTTCGACAGTATCGCTCTCCGTGAGGATGTAATCACTGCGCCTATGCGCTCAAAGCGGATGATGCTCTCTGCTCGGCTTCTGTAAGGCGAGTGTGAGCAGCAGCGTTGGTTTTGCGCACAGCTCCTTTCACCAGCCAATGGTATTCTCAAACAGCCGGTGTAATGGCACCTGATTGGAGCTCTGCAACGCCAGCCACAGCTCACAACGGGCCCTCATAACAAAAAAGTGCCGCTGCACTCCTCTCCTCTTCTCCCCTCTTTCCTCTAGGCCCAGCCTCAGTTATAGCAGGGAAATTAAATGTTTTACACATCCAGTGAATTAGGAAAGTCCAATAGCGGGTGACAGTCGGAGCTGGCTGAGTTGCGTGCAGATAATATTTTGCTGCTTCTGTGGGAATGCTTGTGTTTCAGAAAGTGTCATACTGAAAAAAAAAGAAAAAAACTACTTTTATTTATTATGACCGTGATTTTTTTTTTCTTTTCTTCAATATGCTAAATTCAGGCTTTAATACACAAAAACCTCACAAGTTTGCACTTGAGGCAAATTAAAGAGAGACAATCTGTTGAAAAACCAGATTGGCAACGCACTGCTCTGAATCCAATGCATGAGTCAGAGAATGTATGATGCCCACAGCCAAAGACCACCATGTTAAGAGCCATTGCAAGTAGATAGCTCGTGACGCAATATCCCACGGTGCCATGGCCATCCAGCAGCCTGCTCTCTCTCTCTCTCAGCAAAACTAGAAAGAATGAGACATCTTAATTTAAGTAATGTCTATTTTAATGTTTGGAAGTGAATATCAATCAGAGCAGGATCACACATGAGTTACTTCAATTCAGTGTAATGAAGAGTCACGTTTAAGTCCTACCATGTTGCTAATAGCCTTGAGCCTATTAGTTCCCCTATTTTACCATTCTTATCATTAGCACCCTCACAACCCGGCCTTAACTTTAATGCAGTTGCATCATGCACTAATTTAATTCATCAAGCATAAATTAAATATGCAAATGAGCTGGTTGTGAGAATGATTCAGGGGTCTAAGTTCTTGCAAACCATTTGGAAGATGATGTCAAAAAGATGAAAAAGGGCGTAACTGCAGTTAATTAGCATAAGTCTCTAATTCAAAATGTAATAGACGGTATGCAGCAATATTGCCCGTAATGCAAAGCGACGTGTCCATTGTGGAGTGGAGTAAACAGCGAGTGATACGCGATTCTGAATCTCGCCATACAAGTCAGAGAAAACAAAGGGGAGACGTTAGATGAATTTCCATCCATATCTGAGCCGGACCTGTGTGACTGAATCAAGCTGACACTGGAGTCAGATTCTCTCTCTCTCTCTCTCTCTCTCTCTCTCTCTCTCTCTCTCTCTCTCTTTCAAGGATGTGTTACAGAGACCAACGTCGCCTCCTTGCGTTTGGCTAGGGTACTCTCTTTAAGATTCCTGGAGACTGTAGGCACTTACTAAATTTACTCACTAAATACTTTTGAAACGGATGGAACAACACAGATTAACACAAATTAAATGTCAACTAAATTGCCTGTTGGATGTGTTTTCCTCATTAGGTTTAAGAAAATGAAGAACGGATGACTTGATAGGACATTTTTGTGTGTGTGGATTTGAGACTTTTGTCTCTCTCTTTTTTTTTTTTTTTAAGTGTGTAAACAGCTCACCATGTCGGAAACAGACACCACTGTTAACAAATGACAGAGTTTTCACTATCGCTTTAATTTATATTTAACCCCCTTTTAAAGGGTCTTATCCACACACAGTTTGATTCTTATCACAAATGAATCTACTTTAAATACCTTAATGTCAGCATAAGAAAACTACCTCCACTAAGGCCAAATAAGCTTAGATGAGATTTGTTATGTTTACCATTATTTTGGCCTAAAGAGAAAGAAATTATCATAATAATAGGAAGAAACAGTTTTTAAAATATGAAAAATGGGATAAAGATCTTTTCATTGAGATTGTTCTATTACTTTTAATGGAACAGACCAAATATATGATATGATGATAATGTGAAATCATTAAAAAAAAAATAATTTCTGGATCCACCACTAGAACCAGATCAGCACCACAGTGAATTCTTCCCTGGTACTGTACATGCCCCACCCTTCCTCCAAGTTTGGTCAAAATTAGCTCTAAAGGTTTTGAGTAATTCCAGTAAAAATCAAACAGATGCAGGTGAAAACACAACCTCACTGGAGGTAAAAAAAAAAAAAAAANAAAACAAAAAAAAAACAAAACAGTGGTTTTGGGAACAGTATTTGGCTTCACCTTTCACTGTATTCCTCCTTGTTTCTCCACAAGCGAGAACAGTACAAATGGTCATTCTCCCTTTAACGCTGACATTTATAATTTAGTGGTGTTTATGATTTATAATTGAGTGGCTCTAAAATGACAAATGGGACATGATTTTTGACTAATGATATCATAAATGGCCATGACTTGAGGGGCTGACAGACTATGGGTCAGCCTTTAGGTAAAGGTACAGCAGGTCATTAAATTTTTATAATATGAACAAAAAAGGCAATTAAGATATCATTAAGGGGATTAGTAGCCAAAAGATATACCTCAAGCCTATTACAGTGTCCTTCTATACATCCAGCCAATGTTTAAAAGCGCAATTCAGAGATTGCCAGAGGACTAAGTATAACAAAGGTTTAGGACCTTTTAATATGTCACCAGGGTATTGTGTTGTTTAGATTTAAACCCACAATCAGTGCACGTGAAAATGAGTCTGGGCCAGGTTTAAATGTACTCTTGGTGAAGAATACAAAAGCTGAAAAGAACCTTGTTAATTTCCCATAATGTTACCACAAAGACTTACTGATGCCTCAGGCCCAAAGAAACTATAAAAAAGAGTTGGTCATAAAACATTAAAATACAATGCCCAGTGACATCCACTAAGCAATGTAAATGTAGGCACCAGAGACAGCGCCTCTGATTATTACATTCATCAGGGCTGAGAAGAAAGCTGATCAATAGCACAGCAATTACAATATGCTGTTAATAACAATCTGACAACCACAGGATGGAATCCATTATTCAAGCATTTCACAGGGAGGTACAGTGAAATACACATGCACAGAAGCTGCAGTGGTGCACTGAGAAGAAGGCTATCATCAGCCCTCAACCCAGAATGCGTACATTCACATTCAGGCACCACATGGTCTACTGTAATTGCTTTAGATGCAGACTGTACAGTGCACTGTTAGTAGCACAAGACAATGTACAAAATGGATGGTTGTACCCTCAGCCCAAAGTGACTGTGTGTGACCAGTGTTTGTGCCAGACAGCTGCAGGGTGACTCCCTGCCCTGATGGCCATTACTCAGTCTGATGGATGGAGGGATATTGGAGGGAGTGGTGGGGAGTGAGGCAGGAGTGGTAGGATGGAGGAATGAACCTTAAAGGTCCATATCAGCGATGGTGCATGTTTGAGCCCAATATATACGATCTGTAATCCGCAATCATGTTACGTTACTGACATTTCCCAAAAGTAAATTTATTTTCCTACCATCCAGACTGCCATTGGTTTTAGTTAATTCCAGCACACTATTCAAATCAACTTTTAGAGACTTGAAACATGCTTGATATATATTTACTGGTCAAAGTAACTTTATTTAACTGATCCAACATGGAACTGTATGGAAGACAATGTATGTCTCCACCAGGAATACAGTCCCCAGAGAAGACAGCTTTTATTGAGAAATTAAAATGACCGTCCCTTTTAAAATTGTGGATAAGTGTTAGAAGGCGCAACATTGAATTTGAACATTTGATTTTGAAAGATTAGGAGATTTGAAAAAAATAACAGGAAAACTGAAAATTGTTTGTCATTAGCATAACATTTATGCAGGTTGTATATATTGGACTCAAACATGTAAAATTGATGGTATGATCCCTTAAATCTGTGAGAGGCTAAGACAAAATGGTACAGATATAGGAACAGGGACCTCGAGAGGTGGAGGTGTTACAATGAGGGGAGTTAAGGTGAAGGAAAATAAGAAGCATTTTGAAAGAGTCATTTGACACTAGTGACAGACAAAAGGGTAGAAAGTGAGACAAGAGAAGAAGATGAAGCGAATGATGACACCTCAGGTAACTGCTTTATATTTACAGGGACAATCCATCACAATTTTGCAAATATATCAGTACCTGACAGCTAGATCATTTCCACTCTTTCAACTGCCATGATGCTCAAAAAGATCATCAAAATATGGTGATCTTCAAAGAATACAGGAAATTTCACAAGGAAACACAAAAATTACACCATAAAAGCACAGGTACAAAAGCAGGTGACAGACATGGTAAAACATGTAGGGAACAAGGTGGGGACAGGCTACATGAAAGCAGAGCAACTAATTAACAGTATCAACTAATATGTAGTGGTATTGATGATGATTGTTACATGTTTTTGTATATTCTCTCCCACTCCTCTCTGCTCTTTCTGCCTGCCTTTTACTCAGGACCTTCCATGGACGTGGTTTGCTTTAGGTCCGCCTCCAGCCACCCCTGTCTTCTGATAGGCCAAATTCAAACTTACCTAGCTGCTGTCCTCCAATCCTTGCCATCCACACCCACTTTGACTTTTCCTATGTAGAGCAACAGCTTCAGATGGATAGTGTGAGGGCTTCTGTGTAAGAGTCCTTTTGTTGTCCTTTTATTGAACCTCTGTATTGGAGTAGAACCAGGTAAGATTGGGGAACCCTTCACACTTCCATGTAGGTTTAATTTCTGTTATACACACCTGCTTAAGAGGTGAGTGCCACTCCATGCGTTTGATTTGGGGCCTAGTTATTTTTTATTATCCCACACATTTATTACAAGACTAGTTTTTTTTCCTCCATAAATTATCTCTGTTTTGGTTTTGCTTAGGTATTTATTTGGACACCACCTTTAGGTCATCTCATTTGCACATATTATATTTTCGGATACCCTGTAAAATACACTTCTGTAAATAAATTCCACAATTATTATTCAAAATCTCTCTGCCTTATTGTTTAACATCAATATTGGGTTTATGTGTTCCTCCATTTCCCCTACACAGCCTTTAGGGTCATAATGATGATGATCATGATGGTGATGATGATGATGATGATGATGATGACTGGAATCCAGGAGTGGATGGTAAATAAATACATTGTCTCAAGTACTATATTTGGGTATAGTTTTGAGGTAATTTTCTTGAGTGTCTCTATTTTGTGCTACTTTGTACCTCTACTTCTCTACATTTCAGAGGGAAATATTACATTTTTTTTTTACACAACTGCACAATTTTTACACAAAATTGACAGCTCTAGAAGTTACTCTCAAAAGAAAGACTTAGAATTCAGTGTGAAAAAAGCTTATAAGATGTTGCTGTTGTCAGGTAAAAACCTTGAATCTGAGCATTGTTTCAACTCAATGTCACATGAATTTTTAATATTATCTAAACAAAAGATGCCCTGATCTAAAGAAAAGATCTTGGTGAATTTAGGCAACATATAGAGGAGCATATAATTCTGATCTGACAGCATGAAAATGCAACCTAAACTAATTTGGGGAATTTTTATTATTTCATTTCAAAATAGAAGATGCAAGGTTTTCCACATGTTGGGTGAAAAACTTATGTCTCCAGCAATGTGAATTTTCATCACTGATGCACCTTATTGCATCAACTGACAAAAACTACATTCACTTAGACAGTTGAATGACCTTTAAGAATATTGAATGCTGTTTCTTAACATAAGCAGAATACCAAATCAGAAAAATAATCCAACACAGGATTTCAGAATGAATTTGGAGAGCTGTGTATGTGTGTGTGTGTGTGTGTATGTATGTATGTGTGTGTGCTTGCGTGCATGAGCATGTGGTAATCTATCATGCTATTGGTGTAATGGACGATGATGATAATGACAACAGAGCAGATAGAGTAACGTGAAAATGATGATTACTAATGCAAGCTCTAGGAACAAAAAACTACAATCATAGTAGCATAAAAATACCACTGTCATTATATAACTAGAGGAAAATTAGTCGACAATTACCACCTCCCCATAGCATAGCCTACTCGAATTCCATAAGCTGTCAAAGCCAAGGAGCAGCAGCTATTCTGAGAAAATTGCTCCTTTTCAGCCATATGCTGTATATACCGTCACTCTAAAAACAGCTCAATAAGCAATCTGTGTCTGTCTCAGCTTGGCCCTTGGCTCTGATGTGCACCGCTCCAGGTCTGTTTGGTTATGCAGTGATTGCCTTCTTCCTTGCCCTCCTCACTCCCTGCCTCCGAGCCTCCCAGCTTTGGCGCACACAAAACTGTATTTCTAAATCTCCCCAGACAGTAGACCAATCTATGTGCTCATATTCATCTTAGCTACAACTGATCTGTTCCCTGTCTAATGCACTGGCCTTTCCCCTGAGGTTAGGGAAGGCCTCCATCATATTCCTCCCACTCTCTCTCTCTCTCTCTCTCTCTCTCTCTTAACTTAGCCAATGAAAGATTTAATTCAGCGAAGTTAGCATGGGCAAACATTATAGTCAATACCCATGCAGGTACATGTATGGGCATGCATGTGCACACACACTCACATGCATACTCTACACCTGGAAGCTTAAAGTAACACATACACACTGCTTGAAATTGATTGACATTAAGATATGGTGGTTCTCTTATTGTCAGAGTCAAGGGAAAATGCTTGAAAGATTCAGACAGTGGATTGATTTCCATCAAATTCCTTTTAAAAATGGATGAATCATCTAAATGACTCAAGAGGCCATCAGCCCCACTCCAAATCTCTATCAGAAAATAGGTGTTTATGTTCAATGTCCTTGTTTTTTCCTCCATTCCATTCCCCATCCATCCCTCATCCCAGCCTTAGTTAATCCTGAAATTGTTTTGTTATGTGGTTGGCACAATAACTAATGATAGATCTTTTCAAGTGGCTATGGGGCCTGTGTCTCAAAGCTGTCCATATAATATCCGCTAATCACTCCATCTTAGCTGGAAGACAAAGAGATGTACAGGTAATGATAAATATAACCTGAAGCTGTGATGATGGTGATAATTGAAGGAACTGTGTTCTAACTGCAGCAACATTGAGCTTCCTTAGCAGACTTTCTGGATTTAGTGATTTTAGTATTCCAAACAACAACCAAAGAACAAATGCCTTTAGCTTGAAAAATTCTATGGTAAATGTTCTGTCTTTCCTTTGGGCCTTTTTGAATGTTTGAGCACTTCTTTGTTTATTCATGGCGTGTTGCATTTGAAGTTCGTGACATTGGATTGGTTCTGCAAGAATGTGCTGTATGTAATGCAATATATCCCCAAACCTCATAATCACCCAGGTACAGCTTACTTCTTCGCCGTATTAAAGCCTCAAAACTCCTGGCAGTCAATTAGGGCCTGTTGTGTGTGTCAACGAAGCGAGGAGAGTTTGCTTGCTGATATTATGGCTAATTAGCTCAACTCAGCTCCCCAAAGACGGAGAGGGAGACACTGAGGTATTGTTGTGGTTTCACTGACGTTCCAGGAAGAATCTCTTAAGTCTTCACTGCATAATCCCTTCCTTAACATTTCTTTACCTGGAAAAGTGGTGATTGTTTGTGCATTTGAAACTTGGATGTTGTTTGGAGACCGAAGCAAGCTGATTGGAATTCAATAGTTTTCCCTCATATTTACCTGTTCCAGCATTTCGGAGACAGTAAAACTACAATCTAGCACTGATTTCCTGGAGTTGTCACAGCTTCAGCATGCTTCAATTGAAATGTCTGTGGCAGCTTTGGAGAAACCCCCTTTCCAATGGTCACATTGGTGGGGTGACTGTCTAGCAAAATATGACAACACAACAGTCATGCCCACTTCATGCAGCAATTGCCCACCACAGCTTAAAGGAGCATACACCAATTGTGCAAGTTTTAATCCAGTATAAACAATCCACATACACGCTGCATTATTGACAACCATTTTCCAAAATGTATCACTTTAGTGGTAAATTTTAGAGGTTTCTTTCCTCTACCTTCCAGACTGTTTTCATTCCAGTACACTGTTAAAATCAACTTGTAGAGACTTGAAACATGCTTGAGATAAGTAATCCATNTTTTTTTTTTTTTTTTTTTTGGAAGTAACTTTATTTATCGATCTAACACGGAGCTGCATGGAAGACAATGTATGTCTCCATCAGGAAATATAGTCCAAGGAGAAGATGGCTTTTACTGAGAAATTAAAAAGCAAAAGTCTGTAAATAGTCATTATATACATATTTACTCAATGACACTTTGGAGCCACTTTGCACTACACTCATTGCAGCATTGCACATTTTTACTGTCATGTTTTTCATGCATTTTTAATTTTTTTTAATTTCACTATTTTTATCCTTATTTTTATTTTACACTATTTTACTGTATTGTACAGCTTTTTAAGTTTTATCCCTTTTGTTATTGTGCTATTTTTTGTATGAGGAGCAGTTGTGAGCCACAGGAAATTCCTTGTGTGTGACAGCATACTTTGGCCAAATAAACCTGAAAATGGGTGTGCCTTCAAGAATTATGCAGGCGTGGTCACGGTGAAGTGTTAAAAACATTTTCTGAAAGGATACATGCATGTATGGGAGGAGACACTTGGAGGAGAAAACAAAACTCCTCCGCTCATTTCCTCCAGGTTTGGGAGGAAGGAGGATGGAGGAAAGGTCAGGAGGAGACATTTTAGTGCATTTGGGACTCACCTAGTGAATTAGTGTAGACTGCTGGCACTGAATAAACTTTGATTACAATAGAGGCAAGAGACGGCTGTTGGGTCCCAAGTCATTGTGTTTACTTCCAGCTACTTTCCCCCTATCTTGATTTCCTCCATCCTTATCAAAAAGCAATGCAAGGGAAAGTATGATTGAAGGAAGCCGCTGTCATCTCTCTTGGTATATCTGATTTAAAAAAAAAAAAAAAAAAAAAAAAGACTGAGGGATTCATGACCCTACGGCAAAGGTAATTACAACTAGCTAAGGCAGGCATACTCTGTACTGCTGAACATTAACGTAAAATGTATCTCCATAGTATAATGGAAACTGTGGTCATGTATAGTATTAACACAAATATTCTATAGGCTTATATCAAACCAGGGCTCATGCAAAGGCCCACACTGTGACTCAGAGGGGAGG
This sequence comes from Lucifuga dentata, assembly GCA_014773175.1. NCBI lineage: Eukaryota > Metazoa > Chordata > Actinopteri > Ophidiiformes > Bythitidae > Lucifuga > Lucifuga dentata. The sequence continues at coordinate 49,723 of VXCM01003379.1, forward strand.
GAACAGAAAAGAAGGATCTTTACTTTGAAAGAGCGAACAGAAAATGATGAAATGGGGCTGACACAGTGTAGTTTTGGTTGGCTGAGTGGGATGAAGGGAGGGTAAGGGACAGAGTACAAAGACACAAGTAGAAAAGGGGTGTTATGTGTGGGAGGGATAAGAAAGTGAATATACGCATATCCACACATTTGGTAATGAGTTAATAACACCTCTGTGGTTGGGATGGCATACAACCAGAAAAAAGCATTTGGTTTCAATTACCATGCACACAAATACCTGACCACACATACACACATAAACAAATAATTCAAGCTTGCATTTACCATTCTACACTGCTGTCATCACCATTAACAGACCACAACAATGGCTTTTTGCTTCAGTGCTTCCTAGTCCCTAGTCCCTCCCAATATGTTGTGGATGGACACACCTCAGCGTGTTTGAGCGTGCATGTGTGATTACCACAAGAGTAACAATCAACAAGAGAGCGATCCATCAGTCATCAGTCCTGCTGTGAAGTTTTAATTAATTATATGGAGGGAGACAAGGTCAGTGCTGCACACCACACTGCTCTGCCAGCCACATCTCACTACAGGGGATCAATAGGACTTTACACGTGCCTGTAGACTTCTATACAGAGAGTTATTAAGGAAGTGAGACCAGGCCTATTGTGTTTCCACCAGCCTTGTCAGAGTGAACCGGCGTAAAGGATGTTGGCTTGGTTTAAGTTCACAGTAGGGGAGATAGTGAATGGGACTTAATGGAGCTAATGGATCTGGAAAGGTAGTAGTGTTGAAGAGGAGACAGAGAAGAGAAAGAAGTGTAAAAGGTGGGCTAATGTAGCGTGACACATGCAGAGAGGCACTGTGAGAAGTAAGATTTCACTTCAGAGTCAGCAGATACTATCACCTTGCTGCACATGGGCTTGTATTTTTTTTTTTTTTTTTTTTTTTTAGCAAGAGACATTTTAGAGTGTGAAAAAATAAACAATTGTTTAGCATTTGTTTATTGGCTGTGTACCATACCAAAGGGCATATCATTGCAAAACAAAAGACTCAGTTGACGTTTTTGCTGCGTACCCCAACCTCAACCTCCACATCATTCAACCTGGGAGGATCGTTAAGCTAAAATGAAGTAGCACTCGCAGAGAGGGATCAAGACCTTCACTTTATTATGAAGTGCAAAGGTATGAAAACACTCGAGACACTGTACAATGGTGTGCATCACAAACACTGAGTGAGCGGGAGAATGAGAAAGGATGAGAGTGAGAGAGGATTGAAGCAGGCCTGAAGAGGCAATGCATTATTCATTGCAGTAAAGCTTACAGCTCATTGATTTAATGGAAATACGATTCTTATCTTTAGATCTCTGAAGACAAAGACCTTATTTCTTACCATATGTCTTCGTCTGATTGGATAATGCTCTGACTGACAGGCAGACGGTAAATGTCATCCTGACATATATGGTCAAGTCTGTAATTAGATACTGTACTTACCTTCCTGATCTAATTTCTACTTCATGAGCAGCTGCTCCAGAGGGAAAATATATAAACTTTGCCTCTTTATCCACAAGGAAATGCAGTTATACCATAAATCTTAAGCTTTATGTACTGAACCTGTTAATTTCAGTCATTCATATCAATTTCAGATCTTACTGTCTTACTGTATATATCTACTATTTAGGGAAAAAACAAAAGAAACCTCATTATTTAATGTCTTCAAAAATAGTCTCAATATGGTCACAGGAATTGTATTGTTAAGACCCTAGTGTACTTCAAATGAAGCTGAACTTTCAAGGAAACAATTTCTTGCAAAGCTCAAGATGTGGCTATTCAGATTGTGTTTAGTGGGGGCCCCCAAGAGGAACTTTTGTCTTTTGCACTTTTGATATCTTCCCCTGGCTGTAATTGGTCCAAATATCACATCTTGTTTGCATCATCAGTGCAGAGCTTGTCTTTTGTTTTGGGTCATTCATTACTTCCTCTGCTGTTGGAGCAACACATTGAAACTATCATTGTTACTTTTGATAGAAGGGTTGCTTATTCATGGAGATCCGTAGTTTTATAGCAGATTTCAAAAACTCCAAAATTACCTCAAATTCTTGGTCAGAAATCTACAGGAAGAAAGGGGTCAATGATCCAAACCTATCCAAAGCCACATGAAGAAATACTATAAGTTCTCAAAGCCAAGAAAAGAATGAAGGACAAGAGGTGTTAAGCTGGCTCTGATAGCAGGCAATTTGTGACCATTCTGTGTCCCCCTACCAGCACTGAGTGGCACAAAAACTGTTCCAGCCCTTAAGGATCAAACTATATACTGTCTTCTAGGATGTGTTCACCAGCCTGTTCTTTTGATGATTTTCTCTTATGCATTTGAAGTATATCTCCACTTTATTCCAGACATGAGGTTTGGTTTACTTCATTCTTTTAAAATGCCCAATGATTTGTTAAAATCAGTCATTGCATTAAGCGTAGGTGTGACTTTAAAAAAAAAAAAATGGCTATTCTGCTAAACCATACATACTGTGTCCTGACAGCTGAAATTGGTATGATTTAAACCAAGACTGAATCTGGCTATTTTGCATGACTGCAGTTGTGAAAGCAGCCACCTGGGCTGTTTTGAAGGGTTTTCAATCTTTTTTTTTTTTTTTTTTTTTTTATGAGTGAGTAATGTAGCCTTAACATCAACTTAAATGAAGCTTGTTTGAGATGAATGGAAAACCAGTATATCACAGAGGGTTGGCAGAAATGAATACTGAGTGGTGTATTTGTTGAAACACCATATGAGAGAAAACCTCAGACAATTACAGTTGGGGAAAATATTTCTCTATATTTGGAAAATCAGCATGCATGTCAATTTAAGTGGTTTATTTCAACATGAAGTTTTGAAAATGAGGGATTATATTGTGTAACACTGGCTATGGAAAAGGCATGTGTGTCATCTTTGTCAATATTGACAGATCCAGTTAGCTGTTTGACTCCAGGGGGCTTAACTAGTCTGAAATGCACTAAAGCGAGAAGAGCTAGGGGGCCATGCTCAAGTGTCTGTCTGCTGATTGCAGACAGAAACACATACACACAGATATACTTCATCTCAAAAATACACACACTCACATATAAAAAGTGAACACACACCCATCTCCAGTCACCCACACTCACACAGCTCACTGAGGCAAATCAAACCTATATTTCAACCTCACTGGAGTGAATTTAACCCCTTAGGGCTTACGTATAGTAGAGAAATACCTCAATCCATCTCCGCCTTCCTTTACATAGCCCTTAGGCTGCCACAAAAAGGGCCTTAACCCTTTGTAAACCAAACTCACTTTTTTCCTGTGGTTACCTAACACCCCCCGAGGCAGTCATGCAAAGCAATGGGCTTCTTTTGATTCTTCAGTGGGTTCATCCTCAGGTAGGTGTAATTCTCAGGGTGGCAATGACTTCTGAAAGTGGTATAAAAGGTGATGTTGTAGGTGGAGAGTGAATGGCACTGGAGGAATGACTGATGGGCTCAAAATATATTATGTATTAGATATTATGGTTAGATATGGAAGCACTCTCACTGAATAAATGGACCTAAAACTCAGACAGACTGAAAAGGATGGAAGGTCATGCTAAAGTACAGTGTGGACACAGACTGAATTGCAGTTGGGTAAAGTGTAACAAAAACAAGCTGCTTATTATTGTAACATTAATCTGATCATTATCATGGTGTGCTCTCAGAAGGAGAGATACTTCAGCTCCATCAGATACACCATCAAGCTCAAGAAAATGATTAAAAGCATCAATGTCTTGCAGTCTTTGCAGATTGTAGCAGTTTACTAAAATCTCAGTGAACAAATAAAAACAGTGAAATGAATAGTCTGTTACATGAGGTACTTTCACCTGCAAACTCAAAAGTTGAGATGAGTACGTACATGGGTCAGTGGTACATGAGAGAAATTGGTGTTACTGGGTATTATACAACAGTAATTTCAGCCAAGCAATCTGACTGGTCAAAGTCACATTCCAGTAGTTCTTATAACTCCTGATCTTTTTTGTTCGCTCTTCCAACTTTAAAACCATTAACAAGGTTTTTTACTTTCTGATGGTTTGAAAGATGATGAGGTGCTGTTCAGGCTAAAATATCAGCCTGAACTGTGAATCTGAAAGAGAAAGCGGCATGTGTCAGGATGAAATGCCCACACGGGTGGAATGACATACCTGAGTAACCACATATTTATGGCTGAAATGAAATGCAAACTTCAAATGCTGACTATAATTTCAAATGTTGACTATAATTTTCAGATAATAAATAAAATGTGTACAATTTGCAGGAATGAAACAAGCTAAGCACAGCCAAAAACTTCACCAGTCATTAAAAATGAAAATGATAAGTATAAAGATCAAGTCTGTTTTTTATTGACAAGTGTCCTTAAATTGTAATGAGATTATATTACTCAATAAGGAAAAAAAAAAAAAAAAAAANAAAAAAAAAAAAAAAAAAAGACAGCTGATATTTTATCTTTTTCTTAGTCAACTAATCACATAAAAATCACATAAAAGACCTAAACCGTATGTATGTACTGTATGTATGTACCTATGTATGTATGTATGTATGTATGTATGTATGTATGTATGTATGTATGNTGTACTGTATGTATGTACCTATGTATGTATGTATGTATGTATGTATGTATGTATGTATGTATGTATGCATGCATGTATGTACAGTAAGTATGTATGTATGAATGTATGTATCTATGTATGTATGTATGTTAATGTCTTACAACATTTCGATTTTAGTGAAAAGTTCATTTGTTACCACTCAGCTTATGAGGCATATAGTTTCATCTTTGAAAAATCAACAACAAAACTGGGCCATAGATTTTACCAAGCATTATTCAAACATGGACATATTGCATTGTTTGGAACTATTTCTGGACACATAGTAACATTTGCTGTGGGCGAGAGGGTGGTCTGCTCATCAGTGGAATTTTGTGGCACAGACAGAGAAGCTATATCAGGCTTTGACTACGCACACAATAGTTGGATCAAATCATTGTTGATTTTGGTCTTTTCGTAGGATTTGTTAGCAATAAGAAGAGATAAAATAAGGCCCACATTTTGTCAACTATGTAACCTGAACAGCACAAACTTTACAGTATGTACAACAGGAAATATCTTCTAGGCATCGCCAATTAAATGCACCCAGGGACAAGTTGAGGAGAGCCTGCTGAACCATCTATGCAGCTTCAGGTTGCTATGGAGACCAGGCCACATGACCACGCGGTCACTATGGAGACCAGGCCACGAGACCACGCTGTCGCCCAACACCCATGGCTGCTCAGAAACTTGCCAAAAGTGGTGCGCAAGGAAACCTAAGTGCGGCAAGAGAGCTAGCATCCATGCCAGACTAAAGGCTAACCCTAACAGCCCGGCTCTGCTTTCTGTTTTCCTCTCTAACGTCCACTCCCTTGATAACAAACTACACCTTCTCAGACTGCTCCTGACCACCCAGAGAGAGGAGAATCATTGCTGTCCTTCATTTTTACTGTGACGTGGCTACATGAGAACATTCCAGACTCTGCCATCCAGCTAGACAGGCTAGCTACGTTCCACTCTAATCAGATAACCTCACTGTCTGGTAAGAAGCGCGGTGGTGGCCTGTGTGTTTACATCAGCAAGGAATGTTGTGTGAACACAATGATCATGTCAGTGCACTGCTCTGCACTAATGGAGGTTTTAGCAGTAAAATGACGACCTTTCTACCTCCATTTTGCCATCTATATCCCACTGACCGCTAGCACAAATGCTAACGAGTCTAAAGACAAACTCTACAGGATCATTAGTAAAACCCAGATGGTCCACCCTGACTGTTTCTTTGTTGTGTCTGGGGACTTCAACCACTCAAGCCTGAGGTCAGTGCTTCCTAAATTCCACCAACACATTAACTTTGGGACTCGTGATGACAATATACTGGACCTTGTCTACACCAACATCAGCGGTGCCTACAAGGCTGTACCTCTTCCCCACCTGGGCCACTAAGACCACATCTCCATTTTGCTGCCCATAGCTTACAGAGGTCTTCAGCTCATGCTAGGCCAGCTCTGAGGGAGGGGAGAACCTAGCCTCAAGGTGCCCCCCCCACAGGACTGTTTTGAAAGCACAGACTGGACTGTTTTCAAAGAAGCTACCACTCAAGGCAGCTCTGTGGACTTGGAGGAGTACACATCCTCAGGCACTGACTATCAGTATGTATTGAGGATGTTATCACCTCTAAGATCATCCTCACTAGGACTAACCAGAAGCCCTGGCTCACAGAAAAGTTACGAAACCTGGTGAAAGCCAGGGATGCTGCCTTCAAGTCTGGTGACAGGGAAGCTCTCTCCGACCAGTTTCGGGCTATCAGGGCCCAGTACAGAGACCCCCCCC
>VXCM01003379.1:56251-120861 GCA_014773175.1 Lucifuga dentata
CCCCACCCCACCCCCAAAGACCAGGTTCTCTGCCTATCTACAGCCAACATCAGGAAGACCCTCTCCAGAGTCGATTCACGAAAGGCTGCTGGACCAGACAATATCCGTAGTCAGGTGCTCAGAGTGTGCACTGACCAGCTAACAGATATCCTCACCAATATATTTAACACATCGCTGAGCACTTCAGTGGTTCTTGTGTGCCTCAAGTCGTCTATCATCCTGGTGCCGAAGAAGTCAACTGTGTGCTGCTTCCATGACTACTGTCCCGTTGCACTCACTGCTGACCCACGACTGCATGGCACTGCATGGGTTAGCATCCAGGTCTCACAACCATAAAATAAGACCAGGAGCACCAGAACTCTAAAGACTTAGATCTTCGTCTTCTTGCAGAGACATTGGCACTGCCATACACCCCTGTCCAGCAACCCCATGACCCTACAGGCCCACCCCAGACATCTCTCAACCTCATAGTACAAGATCCAAGAGACATGAATGTCAAGGGAAGTGAATCCCTCAATATGTTTGACACTCTTCCCGCATAGACACACTGTTGATGGCTGAGCCCAAGAAGTCACTGAAAGCCTGATACACTCACACACAATCTCTCACACTCAAACACATAAAAACACAGAAATGCAGACACACACACACACACACACACCTCCATTTGTAACTGCACCTGCACTTTATCTGAATCTTCAACTCTTTGCACATGCCAAATTGCACAACCCCACTTTATGGAATTGCAAACTCTTTGCACAGACTTTTACTCTTACTTTAGTACAGAAATCATCTTCTTTTGCACTAGTCTGTCTATGCTCTTTGTCTTGTCACTGCACTTCTTGTCTTGTACGGCACTTCTTATCTACGTGCATTATGTTAAATGTAGCAGCAGGAGGTTCTGGAGAAACAGCATTTCATCCCACCTGTATACTTTGTACATGGATGGCTTGACAATAAAGCTCTGATTGACTGATACATTTCTGCCTGACTTACTGCTGCACTGCCACTGTAAACTGATTTTAGGCTGTTTAGCAGGATGAGACATTCTCACTATCCACAGGAGGATCAGGAGTTTTTGCTACATGTACTGGATTTAGCTGTGGAGAGTTGATTCTGACTTGGACACTGTTTACATGAAATAAATTTAAATTAAATTATAGTATCTCCATTGACCAAAGCATCCAGCCTCTTCTGCCTTTTGGTGATTCATGTTTGTCCCTTCCACAGGCATGAGTTAGCTGACAGTGGAAAGATCAGTGAGCTGAGGAAAAATATGTTTGTTTTGACACTGGTTTTAATCTACTGTGACGTAGCATAATACTGTGAATTTTTTTGAGTTAGGCAATAATGCATTTATTTATTTATTTACCTGGACATAATTATTATTGAATTATTGAAATTACTGAAAGTCTAATTACTTGAAAGAGTACTGATAATAAAAACTTTTTTCTTTTTTTAATGTTACTGACCAAAGCATTTCTATTTCTATATTTCTAAAAGGAAGTCATAACGGTTTATACTTGAACCATAAATCTGCAACTGTGACTTTAATCACCCCATAATCTTCTTTGTATGCAAATTACTTTTGATAATATCACAGATGAACTTACTATTGTATGGACTGCTGCAGTTTAGTACATTGATATATGTAGCAATATTGCTACGCATGATATAGCATAAATAAAATGTGGTATTTGCTGACTAAACTATCTAGCAAAGTAGAATGTAATTACTAATACAGCCCAACGCTACTGCATTTTATGTATAAGAAATGGTAATTAATCAGCTAAGGAGCCAGACAGCTGACATGGCATCCAAATAAACTGAGGAATAATTAGATTTATATGACATTACTACAAATGTGCTATAGGCCTGTACTAAGTCAGTAGAAAAGTTTGTAGACACAAACATATATTACTCTTGAGAATTTCCTTGAAGGCGATTATGAGTGCTTTGGTTCTGTTGATGTGGGTCTCACCATTCCATTATTTACATACATACTCACAGTAAACAATGCACTCTTAGATATTATTAATTGCTCTACAATATCTCTGGGCCTTGATCCAAATTTGTTCAGTAATTGTTCTTTCCCTTCATTCAATTTTTATGATCTGACAGAAAGAGCAAGAGAAATAGTATGAGAGTGCCATCAATTGCATTTGGGTACCAACAATTATGATAAATAAGGGTGTGTGTGTGTGTGTGCGTGCGTGTGTGTATATATGTATATATATATGTATGAGAGACAGAGAGAGAGAGAGAGAGAGAGAGAGAGAGAGAGAGAGAGAGAGAGAGAGAGNAGCCAGTGCAGAGGGAATTGGGAATTGGTGATTCCAAACTGGGAGAAAAAGTGAATAATGCTGAAGAGCTCCTGGGAAAAAAAATATAACTGCAACCACATGATTGTGACTCACACTGTTAATATTGGCCACTCAGCTACCTAAAAGCTCCCAAAAAGAGTAATTAAAAGTAATTGAAAACAGCACTAAAGCAGCAACTAAAGTTAAAAGCCACAACACACTAGCTGAGAATGAGGCTAACAAAATTAAGAAGATAGTCATGAAATTAAAGCAAATGTTCTGAGAATTCAATAATATTAAAAGACTGGCTAAGAAGGAACTAAGAAGAAACTGATATCATGTGGCAGAAGAAGACCTGATCATGTCATTCTGGTCCAGCTCTTTGTTTCTACACTGCTTTGAATTCTCCTCATCACCAGGCACTGTTCAGCTTCAAGCCAATCCTCTAAAGGTTTATCCTCTCCAAATAAATTTTACATGATCCAGATGAAATATTCTTTGTTAAAATAAATTTTATCAAGTTTCAGTTAAATAAAGAGGACACACATCCCAATAAAACATTCATCCCTGTCTAATAAATGCATTATCAAACAACAATCAGCTCAGTTATAAAAAGCTGGGTAAACCATTGTTAAATTAAGATCAAGATATTAAGATATTGTACTTTATTGTTCCTCATGGGAAATTTATCTTGGACTCAAGTGTTAGATCTGCTGCCATCATAACAATACATACAGTAGTCCATAGCTAAAAAAAAACAAAACAAAAAAAGTCTAAAACAAGGATAAAATACATAATAAATAAATAACATGCAGCGACAGTTTCAATGTATATATAAAATTCCCCAAAAGTACTGAAATACTCAATATCCCTATATTCACATAAACTCTAGCACCCAAATTTGAAAATTAAGCACATAATAGATATTCAAGTAAAAATAATTATAAATCTCCATTAAAATCACCATAGGGAATACACTTAGCTTTGGGGGTAAAAAAAAAAACAAAAACTTAATCTTGGGCAAAAATAAATACAAAACCTTTTAAACAGCCAAGCCTGTGAGTCATGAGTACTTGTTTTATGGAGTCAGAATGACTTTAATTTGTTTGGTGAAGACAGGCATCGGTCCACAACCCAGTCTCCGAGAGTGTTCAGCTTTGACTGCTTCTTCAGAAGTTGCATGCAGTGGAAATCGTTGTAACTACCTGAGTACATAGTATATACTGTATATCCTACACGTGTATATGCATATACTTTACATATTTTATGAGTTTAAGGAAAACAGGACCTAGGATGGAACCCTGTGAGATCCCATAGGAAACAAACAGCCAAGGGAGACAGAAGAACTCTGTGACTCAGTCACCAAGAACCACTGACATGCTGTTATAAAGATCCTCTGTTGCCTTTTTAGTGTCAGGAATAAAATGGTGTGTACATAAACAGTTTCCTCAGCAGGTCTTAACTCTGATCGTAGCAATTCAATTCTCAATCCAGCTGTTGTTCTTTTATCAATTGCATCTACTGTGAGAATGCTAAAACACAATGTATCCTTTGTTGGACATGCAAAGGCATGCAGCAGCCTATACAGCAGACCATGGCAAATCAGCAGGACGTGACCACTGGGTAAAGGGTAATAATGAAATCCATAATCATCAATAATCATCAGAATTTAACACCCATTAAAAACAAACGGATTGCTGGAAATAAAACCAATTACTGAATATAATTAATGTTGGCAATAGCAATCTTGAGCCATTACAGTATGACACAATTGTAATTTCTTGTTGTTGTAATTGTACTTTATTTCTTATAATACGTAAAAAAAAAAAAAAAAAAAAAAAAAAATATATATATATATTTAATTATTGATTGGGAACAGCAGGTAACTGCTCTTTTCCTCTTTTCCAAAATGGACATATACTGTGTATATATATATATGCATACATATGTGTGGGTGTATATACAGTGGAGTAAGGACTCAGTGCCGGGCCCCAATGCATGATGGTCAAACGGGCCCGCCCATCATGTGCCCATCATGCCACCACTCTCATTACACACACTGATTATAGCATAGATTAGCCAGCAGTGGCTCTGTGCATTCCTCTCCTCACCAGCAGCTCACTCAGTCTCACAATATCCCAATCAGACATAACATAACGTAATGTCAGCAGCGAATGAAAGAAATGAAAACATACAGCTTTAAAATGACCAGCAACAGTGAAATGCACTGTTGAATGCACTTAATGCACTGTTGAATGCACTTAAATGAAATGATTATTTGGAAAACAGACCACCATGCTATACCTGGCAAAATCCGGTGTCAGATCACCATAATAGATGAAAATATAATTGATGGCAGCGCACCCGCACATTGATAATATTATTCACATCTGCACATAGGCCTTATAAACACAAAACACAAGTATGTAGGTTGATTATTAGTCAAATAAATAACAAATAGGTTCTACTTACATCATAGGCGCACCTCTCCGAGCTTTTCGCTGTGTGAAGCAGGTGTTAGCAGGAGTTGTCTTATTCCACTGTTGCTCAGTGGAACAACTAGTACTTGTTATCTCATCTTTCTTTTTAAAGAAACTGCCTATTTTTGGAAGCTTTGCTTCTTCTTTGTCAGCTGTTTCTTTCAATTTTCACTTCTGAAATCCGCTTTTGTGTTTGTACTCCATTCTTGTTCACTCACTTGCTGTCTTAACTTTTCTGTGTGTGGATTTTGCTACGCAGTAGTATCCATACCCAGAATTCCACATGGGAACACTTTGCACATTCTTGAACATCAAATTGCCCATTAATCCTTAATTAAACTTAATTTAGAAATGTAACATAGAGGTATGAGTCAATTAATTGCATGCTTATATATGTAAACCTGTTTTATGTTATTGTATTATTTACTTGGTGAATGAATGACATCAAGTATGTCAAACCATGGAGCAGATGACAAGACTTACTGAGTGCTACAAATACTTACAGCTTACATTAAAATTTAGTGGCTATGTATATACTATAAGCTCAGTGCTCAAGATGCTTTAGATTTTATGATACAGATAGAGATATGGTGAGATAAAGAGGGCTCCGTACGGGCCCCTATGCTGCTGCGCTACCTGCATGTATGGTAGTTTTGCTGCTGTATATATAATGTTTTAGAATGAAACCCTAATCACTTACATCAGAGAAGCAAAAGAAACCTGCCAAAACATGTTCTTATGAATATTCCCACTGGTGTATCAGCTCATACCTGCATTTGTTATGTGTTGGCTTTCAGAGAGATGAGGTATAAGTGAGTTCTAGAAGAAAAAAAAGACATTTGGTGTGAATTGAATCCTTTCCAATGAATTTCTTTATCTACAAACCTCATAAATAGCAACTGTTGCTATGTTGATTTGTTGAATTAACCAGCACATCAAGTTGAATTAGCATTGTTGCCACTTCAAACTACTTCTCTTTCTCATCTTTCCCATCTCATCTCTCTTGCATCAGGAACAGATGTTGAGGTCCACTTGACAGATAAACAACATATTTCATGAAAGCTGTGAAGAGTCTAAATCAACCCCTTTACTGTCACTTTGAATGTTCATTATCATGTTTTATCCCAACTGTCACTAGCAGAACACAAATGTCTCTTCAAGAGAGCCTATTAAATACGACAGCCTTGGCTGATACTCACATGCAAGCTAGTAACTACAGAAATCAAACTCTGAGCAGACATTTAACTGGCTGTTTCCTGTAATCTGGTGCTATTCATGTGGATTCAACAGTTAGACAAATGCTGTTGTACCAGAGAAATTTACAGGCTCCGGGTTCGAAGTAATAAAAACCACTGAATAGAATAAGCAAAACCATTGTAGGATGGATTACAGTAAATATCAGATTTTTACATGTTCTAAATTTTTAGTGCTGTATTTCCCATGACTATCACTGAAAAATAAGACCTGGAGGCAAAACAGAATGCTTTTATTTGAAAAGTAAAAAATAAACAGAAACTCTTTTGGATGGACTATAACCCTCTATTGCAGAAAGGAGTGGACAGATGGGTTGAAAAACCCAAAAGTCTTCTTTGAAACCACACAGGCAAAATGTGTGCCTTCCTCTGTAAAATGCATATTGTTCACTCATGTCACTTTGCCAATAACTTATGCCAATATAAAGCTGCTGTTGAAATATCAATCTGCTACCACTGCTGAGAAGGAATTACAATTGGGTTGGCTATGTGTAATTAAAGGTCTGGTCCAAAGTTGTTTACCTGGAAGACCCGGAGCTTGAACTCACAGGAGTGGATCAAATTCCTACCCCCTTTCCTAACTAGTCTGTGTTTCACTAGCATCTCAAATTAACAGTGTTCTCATTCATTGTTTCTTTCAGCAGACTTTCTGAAAAAAAAAGTGGAACCATGTTGCAAGGATTTCCTGTTCATATTCTAAGACAGCAGCTCTCAAACACTTTGAACCAAGTACCACCTCAGAGCAAACCTCTAAGCAAAGCCACCAAGTCCAAATAGCCTTATGTGTGCATGTATGCTGTACTGAAATTGAGTTCAGTATTTTACAGTATGAACACAAAAAGTTACCGAAACCTATATCAAACAGAAGTATGTAACAATTATTAATGAAAAAAGGAGAATAACTAAACTTTTAAAAGGTATTTCTTAAGGCAACCCACTTTATTAATGAAAAAAAAAAAAAAAAACCNAAAAAAAAAAAAAAAAAACCCACAATAACAGAATTTCATACATTTCAATTCTTTTGATTCTTTGTAGAAATTTACATTTCAACAGGGGGTGCTTCAAATACCGCCAGTAGTACAACTACCACAGTCTTAGAACCATTGTTATAAGATAAACATGTATTTCTTATTTTGTTGATATTGAGTAGTTGAGATTAGGGATGAACCGAGTACTCAGATGAAACGAGTATCCATTACGGATAATGCACTTTTAATGGGTATGAGTAACGTCCGTGTAAAAAATGTGACACTACTTGTACTCGTTGAGGGAAAAAAAAAAAAAAAAANACACACACACACACACACACACACACACACACACACATTCATACCTGCAGGCGAATGAGAGAAAATTTGACTGCACATATGCATAATTTCAGAGGGGAATACATGTATTTTTGAGGGCAACACATTCTATTCTAGATGCGCACATACACACACACACACACACATTCCATTTCTGTCTTTCTCTTCTACAGACATACGTATACCGAAACCTATATAGAAACTCAGCCTCTAAGCTAAGGGATGAAGCCTGTGCAGTGTCTTTGCCTCATGTCGGCTTTGCCACAGAGCTGAAGAACAGTGAGGGGATAGAAAGTGAAGATGAAGACATGTGACAGAAGACCTCTGAAAACAACACATACACAAACACACAAACCTGAACAAGCACATGCATAGGTGCCAGCTCCGTGGGTGCTCAAGGGCTTTAGGATCTCCAATATTTTCTCCCTTCAGCTCTGAAATCTAAATCATACAAAAATAAATATAAATAGATGAACTGGGGTTGCGCACCTGATATCTATTCAGAACTGATACGAGATCATTTGTCTTAGTATCAGTTAGAATGAAATAAAACTTATTACTTGATGTATGAGTGTTATAACTGGGAACGCCCTGCAGCAGTGGGTGGAGGCACAAATACAGTCATGCCATAGTACAGTGTATCATGTACAATGTTTTGACGATGCAAACGTTGTCGAAAAACATTTGCAAACACTTTCACATGTAAAGTTTTACACTGAGCTGATTTAGTTTTATGCACAAAGTGATAAGTAACAAGTATGGCTGTTAAAAAAATAAATAAATAAAAAAAAGTGTGTTTTACAATGAGGTTAACTGTGGAAATGTCAAGTTTTAGAACAAGTTGGCAATGTGTAATGCTGAAACTGCATTATCAGGTGACACATTTAACTGTATACTTTATGTTATGATGCAAATAAGGTTAAGATATTTTAAAATGGAAGAGTTGGAGTTATATTATACTTTAAAATGTGCCTTACACGTGTTTTGCAAACCTATGGCATACAGGAAACCCAACTTTACTAGTCTTTTTATAATGATAATTATCTTTTATTTTTATGAGCAGCCTATCTTGCTTTCTTGTCTTGGCTGCAGGGGAAATCGCTTTCAAGATATAGTTCCATCTCATCTCACCATGCATCTGTATAAGTACTCCTCTCATAAGTTGATGCTACCAAGGTAAGCAACCTTCGTGAGCTGGTTCTTTTGTAATAAGTCCTTTCTTATAACATTTAAACTGATCTAACAAAAAAAAAAAAAAAAAAAAATTGCAGAGAAGTGTCATGTGTGGCTGTTTCACAGTAAAGGCTTCCAGTGGTTCGCTTGGGGAAGGCTTTCAAAAGCTTTCAATATGATATGGCAATAACAGGAGGTAGCAGCTCCAGTAGCATAGCAATGGAGAGCTGTTTAGAAAAAAGTGCAGCTGCATCTGTTACATGAAAGTAAAAGAAACGTAGGAGTGAACCTAAATTTCAAATCACAGACACTCCATTATTACTCATACTACAAAACACTGAAAACTGAACAAAATCTTTTAACAATGGAACTTTCTCTCTAGTTGCCTGCAGACAACAGTAACGTGTTGATATGATGACATATCATATGAAGGTCTGAACCTCATGGTTTGACCCTACTGCCAGCAGGGCTGTAATATCCAGGGTCAGCATTGTTATCCTCTGCTGTGAGGGCGCAGTGGAAAGGCTTATACTCATTGCATGGCATGCCTTGATGTAGCTAAAACATGTCGTTCTATTCATATCAATTCAGCATATGCAGCAGGCCTCTTCCTGGGAGGCTCTGTTTGTGTTTTAAGATGATGCTAAATCTTTTTGACCTACCTACAATGACTGCCATTTTCTGTTCTGCGGCTGCGACAGGTAGCTAACAGCTGACTGCCTGGTGACTGCCAACACCTAACCTGTGGCAAGCTGTGTGGAGAGCAACAAATCGCTCTTCCACTCAGTCTGGATCCAGTGCTTGTGTCTTACACTCGTTGCATAGTCTGCATACAGAATAAAAGCAGTAGCACAAAAAAGAGTATGAAACAAAATACAAGGAGGGTTTCCTGCACTCATGTGTAGCAACGTTTTATAGTCCAAAATTTGTAAAGCAGTAACAGCATTTCAAGTTTGGTTGTTAAATAAAAATTGTGACTTTTTAATGAATATGCATACAGCCTCAAAGAATATAAAAACAAAAAAACACAAAAACACATCTGTGGTCATTTTTGATACTCTCTACTGACTTTGTTTTCCCCATATGACTCACCAGATTGAAATGCCAGAGTGAGACACTTCTCTCTCCCTCTCTCTCTCTCTCTCTCTCTCTCTCTCCACCTTAGACACACAGACAGACCAACACAGGNCACACACACACACACACACACACACACACACACACACACTAATACAGACATAAATATGACAGTTACCTTAGACCTTAACTTGGAGCTGGCCCCATTTCTAGCATATATTCATGATTGTTCACCCACTTGTTCACTGACACTTAAGTATAGAGCTCTGCAAGGATTAAAATTAATGTCCAAACCAAATCCATGTCACCAAGTTATTTTTATTTCAGTTGCCAGCATGCCTGTTGCTTAGCAGAGACACATCTGTGCCATTCATCACCTACAGGTAGCACAATAACACAAACAAGAATTATTTCTAAGACCATGTTCAAAAATATAAGGAAAAATATTACAATTTTTTAGCTTCAGCTTTGCAAATGAGACATAAGGTTTTTGCAAAAAATAAACCTATGGACTTAAAATATATAACATACATAGTCCTAAAATCAGTTAAACGTGTATAATAATGTCTTTCTTAGAAAATACAGCCCAATCTGGTTTTGAATCTATAACACTTTTTTGTTACAGATTTAACCTTCACTTACATATTGGCTTTAAATATAGATCAATAGTGTACAACATGTCTGTGCTTAAGTCTAGATTTAAAGAATCTTCTTTGATGATTACTGTACATGATACCCTAGTTTGATGAAGACAGAGGGGTTTAACATGTTTCTATGCATTCTCACCCAGGACTTAGTGAATGTAGAGAAAAATAGGTAAATTCTACTTGGCTGAATGTATACATGCAACATTTTGGTGTGCTGAGAACCAAAGATGAGTGATCAATCACAGAGAACCCTGTTAGAAGGTGAGGCTCATGAAACCAAAAGATTTACAAGGAATTGTTTTCTCCCTCTAATACACACATGCACACGCACACACACATACTCAGAGCCCAGAGGGGCTCTTCACTGACCATTACTCTCGGCAATGAGTGCAGCACTGAAAGTACTAAGTAGAAAACAACAGGACATTTCCACTCCAACTAAAACGGCATCCATCAGTCATTATAGTGTGTGAATGTAAGATGCAGACAGTGTGCATGCACACGCTGTCTGCCTCTTAGTGTGTGTGTGTGTATGTGTGTGTGTGTGTGCGTGTGTGTGTGTGTGTGTGTATATATTTAAGAGACAGACAAAGGGAGAGCAATTTCTATCCTGTCATTTCAGTAATATGAACCAGGGCTCTCCCAGCATCCCTCTGACCTTCATGCTCAGTTTCAGTACACTTACATCACCCATATCAAACACAGGCCTTCATCACTCCCGATTGTGTGTGTTAGCGTGCATGTGTGTATGTGTGTGTGTGTGTGAGAGAGAGAGAGAGAGAGAGAGAGAGAGANATGTGTGTATGTGTGTGTGTGTGTGAGAGAGAGAGAGAGAGAGAGAGAGAGAGAAAGAGATAAAAGGAGAGTGAGAGTGAGTTGATGATTAAAATGAGAGAGACAGAGGCATCTTGTACATTTATCTAACCTTGTGTTATTGATCTCTGATCCTTTTTTATAGTTGCAAGGTGTTCCTTTAACTTTTCAGCTTGCCACGTCGTTCCTTTATTATTTCCTCCTGTATTTGTGCCAGTAAATTTGCAAGAATGTGTTGTGCAGTATTAATGTAGAGTGTGTTCCTGTTCTTGTTACTGTGTGAGGACTACGAGCTGTAGTTTTTTTTTTTTTTTNTTTTTTTTTTTTTTGTTTTTTTTTTTGAGTCCGTAAATTTATGGGATTTAGGTTTAGGGCTGAGGTTAGATTTCAGGTCTCACTGTGCATGAAGCAGTGAGGAAAACCTCAGATTCTGAAAGATCAGATCCTGAAATATCTCAGTGCTTTAACTGCTACATCTTTGCATCTGATCTTTGCATTAAGAGAAACCAAGTGAGTGGTTTGGGCACTTGGTATGTAAGTCTTCTGGGCTTTCCATGTGTGGGTGTTCTGAGATGACCCACACCAACATGCCTTAAGTCTGTTTCAGGGAGACTTAGGACCTGAAAGAATTGGAGGAAATTGCTGGCAAAAGGCACTTTGGAATCTTCTGCTCAGCAACCTTAAGTATGATAAACAACCTGCAAATCAACAGGTGGATGGATAGTTATATTATTGTTTAGTTAAGGTTAGGATAAAGGTTGAGATCAGGGACCATGTAGTGGGGTTGATAAAATAATTACTAAGGCTCCACACAAATTTAAAACACAATACAGATTTGTGTGTGTTAACATATCAGTTGTTGTTTGTTGTACCTTAGGAATTAAGATTAGTTACAGATAAAGGCAAGGATCAGGGTGACTTAACTGACTAAAAATACAGGCTGATGATTCCTGTAGTGTACATGATGTTATGTATTTCTTGTAGTTTAATTTAAGTGCATGGTAATTCGATATTTTTTTGTGTTTTAGAGGACAGTAATAATGTACCTATATTTCCTGCAATTTGGAGGATAGTGATGATGTATTTCCAGTATTATAGAAGACAGTGATAATGTAGTGAATGTGATGACATATTTCCCATAGTTTAGGTGTAATCATTATGTATTTTCTGCAGTTTAGAGATCAGTGATTTTTAGCGATGATGCATTTCCTGCAGAGTTTAGTGATGATGCAGTGATGATGTATTACGTGTAATTTAGAGGATGACGTGTTTCTAATATTATAGAGGGCAGTGATGATGTAGTGATGATGTATTTTCTGCAGTTAGAGGATACGATGATGCAATGATGATGCATTCATTTCCTGCCATTTAATGACATGTGTCATGACATAACATGTGACATGAGATGTGACATGCTATAAATTATAGAACATATGAATGTCATATAGCATGTCTCCATCACTGCCTTTGAAACTATAGAAAACACTATATGATTGAATGCTATCTCATAAACTACAGGAAATGCAATGTCGGTACATCATTTTAAATACAGGAAATGCATCATCACTAGATCATCATCCTCTTGGCTACAACATGTGACATGAAAGGTAATGTGTCACATGGCATGTGACACATTAATGTGTGCAAGTGACATGCAGTGCAGGCTATTATAAAACTTGTATTATTTTCTATCATGGTAACATGAAAAACAGATACAAATTAGAAATTCTAGTTATTTGAAAAATACATGGATTGAAAAAATAAAAAATTCTTTTGAAAATGACATTGTTATTGGTCTCCCTAAGCCCACCACATGTCCATATAGCTGCAGCCTATGAGGCCTATGTGTCTAAGAAGGGCTTGCATAAACTAAATGATAGTACAAGACCACAATATCATCTCTAAACTACAGGAAATGCATCATCACAATGTCATCAATGCCCTCTAAAATATGAAAAACATATTACTACTTTTGCATTTAAGAGTATTAAATGCAGTTAAGAGGATAGTAATGAATTTCCTGTAGTTTAGAGGACATAATTCTGAAAGCCACTATACATCGTCTGGACAGTTTCCACACAGAACTAGGTTGTGATTTGTTGCCATATATCTTATATGGAAGTACGCCCCAAAAGGATAGTTTGGAGCTGGCAATGTTAATGTGAAGCTCTTAAAATGAAAGATCTAGTATTGTGGATATGCTTACATAGAATTATACCATAAAAGATTTGCTGCAGTCCCCTGTTTATTTATTTGAATTTTAAAAGACAATCCATAAAATGTATCTTTAGCTATGATCTGGAATGTTTTCCTTTACTGGATACTGGCAGACTGTCATAACTTAAGGTTCAGGCATTTTTGTGATTCTAACTGAGGTTTTCAGCTACATAAAAGCTATAATAATGAGTTACTAGAGCACACTTTAAAAAGGACAACTAAAATGCAATGCACAGGAATTTACTGAGGCCCAGACAAAGAAATATATACTTTTGTGGCATCACATTAGTTTATACTAAAGTCAGGATTTGGTAAAGGCATAAAAACACTGCAATATATTAAAACTGATCTTCACATTGGTAAGTCTGTTGTATCACTTCCCAGATTTCATAAGGCACCTTAAATTTAATTAATTATGTGGTTCAGTCTGTTATAGCTATTTTCCACATCAGTTATCGCTCAGTGTGAAATGGAAATCACTTCACTCTCTCTTAAAAGGGAACTGATATGATGTGGAGAATCACTTCAATCATAAGTGTGTTGTGAAATGGCTGAAATACATGAAGCTTTAATGATGTAGGTAAAAATGAAGCACTTAGAGTAAAAACCTCCCATCTGTAAGCATAAATGTTCCATTCACAATCAGAATCAGAAGCAATCCTGAGCTACAGCCATAACTGCTGTGTGGTATGTTCAGTTCAACACAGAAACAAGGGTTAAACCCATGTTGGGGGTTGATCTGAGTTGGTCTACCCTCATCAGCTGACCATGCTTCATGACTCTCTGGATAGGGATTGGGTTGCTGTCTGGCTTTGAAGAACAGTCCTTTCTATTGGGGGTGGTAATTTAATTTAATTTATTGATGTTTAAGCACATTTAATTGACTATCAGGATAATCTAAAAGGGTGAAGAAAAGAAGAAAGTGAAACATAAAAAGAGAGCAAGAAAGAAGCAGACAGCACATGACTAAATGGGTGAGCAAGAGAGTGCAAAAAAAAAAAAAAATTCAACTTTATTTTGTACTTATGTAATGTAATTGTGAATCTGTGGTTTTTGCATTGATATTAATCTAGTGCAGACCAGAGTTTCTGTAAACCGTGATGATCAGAGATTAGCCTTTGACAGCTGCTGTTATTGTCATCACTTTTTCTATTCTGAAAATCTTGTTTGCTGACCTCCTGTGTTGTTATACTATATAATTAATTGCACTGACATTCTGAGATCGACTCTTCTCCAAAATGTCAGCAGCAGTTAATGAAAAAAATGATGAAAAATGAAAGTACTCCTGTCATATTTGTGAGTACATATGCAAATTCATACAGACATATCTGCATGCATAGAGGGTTGCGTTGGCAGTGGATATTCTGCTGATTAAGTGGGTACTCCTCCCTATGAAGTCAGTGATGATTAGGCTGATAGATTTTTTTTTTTTTTTTTTTTTTNAAGCTGATAGATTGTTATTGGGTGTGCACATCCTGTATATGTGTGCAGTGTAAGGACAGTGTTGTATGTGTGTGCGTGTGTGTGTGTATGTGTGTATGTGTGTGTGTGTTGCTCACATGTGACTCGCTGACAAGGCAATTTCCTATGGATCCAGATACAGTACAGGCTGTGTCTATGCGATTAACAGATATCATTTTACACATTTTTTCATTAAGCATTCATTACATTACACAAGGAGTAGCCAGAATATTGTGCATTACCCTACAGGCATTGTTGTGAATTATCACCAATATACACCTTGAATACAGCGAGTCAATAATGAAGAGCAGCAGCAAGAAACAAACAGATGCAACCATGCTTTATTAAGGGAGAGACTAAAAGTGTGTGTGTGTGAGAGAGAGAGAGAGAGAGAGAGAGAGAGAGAGAGAGAGAGAGTGTAGCTTTCAAATAATCCTGTCTGTCTCTCTGTCTGTCTGCAGGTTTTCCCTTGTTAAGAGATTAAAAGCTGTGCTCATTGTTTAATAGGATTGCTTGGCAAGGACCTGTGTGTGTGTGTGTGTGTGTGTGTGCGTGTGTATGTGTGTATGTGTGTTGTGGGTGGGTTTTAACTAGATTGCTGGACAATATTAATTCTATTTTCTCCTGGCACCACACTGCACTGTCTACTGGACATCATATCTCTCTGTGTCCCTCTGACTATCCTGCTTTTTAGAGAATGAGAAGACAATTCAAAGCTAATTCAAAGTTTGTCTTGTGATAGATGCTGTGGATGTCACAAAGAGAGGGGAGTTGAGAGAAAATGAGGAGACAGAGCTGCAGCTGTCTGTGTGTGTGTGTGTGTGTGTGTGTGTGTGTGTGTATGTTTGTGTGTGTGTATTAGGCATCCCACCATCAACCATGATCATGACGAAGACAAATGAAATATAATTAAATGATATTAAAGTTCCAGTTCAAACCTTAGCTACAAACAATGCGACTGACTCATAAAAGAAACATTATCTATAATGGACAGTCATTTTGTCACTTCGATAAAATGACTGTCAGACTGATGTCTGTTCATAGCAGGATGTGAACATGCTGAACTTTATACTTTGATGAGAGTATTCAATCATTTCTGTTTATTAGTGTATGACTACAAAAATGTGAAGCACTGGCCATTGCTTTCAAGTTACAAAACCAAGTTGTACCAATCAAGAATCAAAGCTTGATGATGGTTATAACAGCATAGTAAAAATTCAAACCTGAAAGAACCCATCAAACTTTTGACTCCTCCTTCAAAGGAACCAGTTTCTGGTTGTGTTCAGATTGTTTCAAAAGCTGACTGAGAGTGTTCATATTTTGCATCTGTAGATCAACACCAGCCAGGTTTGGCATTCAAGTCTTGAGAGAGGTCAAATATATAGTATAACAATTTAAATTGTTTCAGTTAATTATATTTAAATTAAAATATCTCAAAAAGTTATGGATGGATTTTGGTGAAGTTTGTGGGACAGACAGATAATATTGAGAGGAAGAAGTGTTCAATTTTGGAGGTGATCCACATCATATGCTGAATCCAGAGGAATGTTTTAGCCAATAAAATCAATGTTGATAGACTGATTTCAAAGAAATTTACCATGATGGCTTTTTTTTTTTTTTTTTTTTTTGTGTGTGAACAAAAATAAGATCTGCTTATTTTGGTAGTAATTCAGATCATATTCTGGATTACATAGGATGCTGAGGCTTTTAAATTGTGGTGAGGTGGGTTTATTGGGTGTTTTGTTGGCCTTGGCAGAGTTAAGCGCTCTCTGAGTGCTGTCTTGCTAAAAACTGAGAAACAATATCCAATATTTAAATAATTCTTGTATATAGTGTTGTATTTATGATGCACAAGCAGGAGAAGACCAACTATATATACTACCAACAAACAGGTTCAGCTGCATCTACATGTGAAAACTTTGGGAACTTGTCTTTAAATTACTGTAGATAAATCTGTCTCCTCAATAAAAAGGTATTTGGTTCTACAGTACATTTTTTTAAAAAATTATAATCCAACAAATTTTATCCCTTTGGTAAAACATCATCTCAGTCATTGAAGAAGTGAAGAAGTGTCATTGTCAGAGTAAATTAACAGCCTGCTGGACTTGTTATTGTGGGAATAAAAACAGCTTGGCTATCCTAATGGCTTTTTCATCTCAGTATTTTTCTTTTTGGAAATGGTTTCAAGGGTGGACACCAGATGATAGCTGCTTATCATAACGTCACTACCTCAACATCTACTGCACCACTCAAGTGACATTATGCTTAGAGTGTGTCTTCAAATACATCCTCATCTACAAGAAGGCTTGATATCTTCAGGCAAAAGCTGAAATCACTTTAATGTGGGGCCATGCTACATGATTTTCAAGGCAGGTTGGTAATGATTAGAGATCGGACAGAGTCCGGGATAGTTGGGGCAGTTGAAGGCAGTCGCACTGCCGAGTTGTAGCTGTAATTGATGTGTGTGTGTGTGAGTGACAGATCCAAATCTGTCTGAAGCTGATCTGAGTCGGCTAGGTCACGATTCAATCAAACGTGTTTGAATTTATGGGGTCGAATCTTTTGACAGTTGACAAGTGTACGTGAGTGAAAGACTCAAATCTCAATGGTAGTTTTCAACAGCCAGTGAAAATGTCAGCTGATGACATGACAGAGGAAGGAAAAAGAGAAGCGGCAAAGTTAACTTTAACGTGGCCAAGCCTAGGAGAACATTTGCGATGTGGACTATGGAGGAAAGTCTGGTGGAGTTTTGGCAGACCCACGAATGTTTACTTAATGTCACCACTTCCTATGTTTCTGTATTCTTTTTCCTTTTTCTCAGAGGAAATTGTCACGCAGACAACAGCAATTGCAAGCTGTATTGCATCCATGTGTGTTTTGTGTAATGGTATCATAGGAAACGTTAATCTCACAAGTGCTGTAACCTGCAACCGTCTGTTCTCAGTCTGTATATTTGTTTTCGTCGAAGACAGGTGTTTCGTCCAAGACAGGGCAATGTCCGAGATTCAGTCATTAAATGTGCATTGCCAGTCTTTTTGTAATCATTCACGATTGAATAAAATCATGTAGTGTGGTCCCACCTTTAAACAGCACAAGTGGACAAACCATCTGAATGAACAACATAAGCCTCAGCTCTCAAGTAACAAGACCAGTGGATTATTTCTATTTACACTAATGTACATGCATATTACAGAAACACAATCAGAGTGGTTCCCTTACTGAACATAAAATACATACTGTAAAAGGAATTCCAAACTCATAAACAAAGAACTATCCTACAAACCACATAAAGACTACAGAAGGAATGATTTACAGTTGTTTTATTTTATTATATTTCATTATTGTCTAAATGTTAAAACAATGAAAGTCAAGTGTTTTTCACACCTGTTATCTGAGCATAGAAGAGTCTACTCTTTAAGATATGTGCCTACTTAATTTCTTAGTGAATAGGCTAGTCAAACCAAACTGAACATGGAAATGTTTTGTCCTGCTCTATATGGATCTGTATGTTCTGTATGAATTGTATGGCCTTAGTTTATAAGAGGCTGTTTTAAATGGGTTCTCTCCACTCAAACCTTGCAGCATAAATCACTATAGTTAAAGACACAGGACTAATCTTTTTTGACCATAAAATTTAAGTTCAATTCACATAAAATATTGAAGTCTGTCTTAATGACAAAAAAGAAAAAAAAAAAAAAAGNAAAAAAAAAAAAAAAGAAGAAACATTTAGTGGTTATCAACTGATCAGAACAGGACATAGAGGCCCATTTTACTGCTTTGTTACGAACATTACTGGTGTAAAGAAACCCTTTAAAAACATCAGAAACTTTAATAAGTCAGATTTAATTGTTGAATGTGTTTTCCCCCCAACACCAAATCAGTTTGGGAGTGATATTATGGTGTGGCTACAGTTTTGTTTAAATTGAAGCACAGATTGAAGCTTTTAAAGGGTGACACTTGAAGAGCTAAGGTATATTGTGTCTTTCTGTCAACAGCTATCGCCTGCTGAATGCTCGGGCTGTTTGATATGATTACTGGAGCAGCAGTAAGAGAAAGTTATACACACACTCTCTGTCTAAAATGCCATCCAGCAGTTGGTTTGTTTTGAATTGGGAAAAATGAGAAGAAACTTCTCTTTAGGTGAGTGATTCACTCTGCACCTGGCCTCTAAAATTTACAAAAGATCAGGATTTATCTGAGCAGTAAAAATAAATGAAACATATTTCCATATGATATATGATTAAAACAACTATAGTTTGATATAGTATGCATTTCTGCCTTCAGAGGTGATCTGGGTTGAAATAAATTGTTAATCTATTTCACATAGACTTTTCCCTCTAATAGCACTCTTTAGAACACTATGATTGTAGAATGAACAATGTGAAATAGATTGGTTACAACTAAGAAAGAAGGCCAATATATATTTTTCTCTGACAATGTTTTGTTAATATGCAGAAAATCAAAACAAAACTAAAATAAAATTGTATGTCTGTTAGTTTAAAGGTCATTCCATTTGGGGAAAGATACTTGGGTATTTAGCAATAGTTAATAAGATTAGCTTGAGTGGAAGTGTCAGCAAAGACTTAAAATGGCAGCAGCAGGATTTCCACTGGGACTTGTGACCATGGTCTGAAAAAAGCAAGGCAAACCTGTCAAAGTTGTGACAGCAAAGTGATCCTTTTCCAAATTTATCTGTTTGTACTTTCTTAAAGGACTATACCAGTGATTCTGCATGTTTGAGCCCAATAAATACAACCTGCATACTTGTTACATGACTAGATTTCTCCTACCTTCCAGACTGCCACTGGTTTCAGTTCTTTCAGTATGCTATAAAAATCAACTTGTAGAGACTTGAAATGTGCTTGAGATAAGCAATCCATCACAGTGAACTAAATGTTGTTTTTATATTTTTATCGAAGTTATGTAATTTAATGGTACAGCACAGAGCTGATGGGAGAAAATGTGTCTCCGCCAGGGAATATAGTCCCAAGAGAAAACTTTAATCAAGAAATTAAAAATGACTGTGCCTTCTGCATTCAGACATAAGCATTAGCACGTGAAACATTGAATTTTAAAGTGGGTGTATCACATGCATTTGATTTTGAAAGATTAGGGGATCTGGCAAAATAACAGGAAAAATAAAATATGGTTTTACATTGTGAAAAAATGATTATCAGTAATGTGCAAAATCACTGGTATGGTCCTTTAACAACTCAGCAGAGACTGGCTTATCTGGATGGCAAGATGGCTGAAACTTAGACCAGGATTGTTGAGGAATATATATACAATGCAACACTTATGAGATACCAAGTAAATGAGTGAGAAAGTGCTTTTTGCAGAGATTTGGATTTTTGACCCCCAACTTTGAGAAATTGCTCCCCAAGACATTGAACTCATTTTGCAATCCTTTAAATCTTGTAGACGTGTTAGAAAGGTGCAGTTATCTGGAGGAGCTTAACAACTCGACCCCCAAAATATGTTTTATTAACACATTAGTGTGGGTAGGCTGCCACAGCAGAAGAAGTGTTGAATGAACCAAAATAAAAGTCAATCTCTGCACACTGGCCCCTGACACAGCAATTATGGCCAGAGGAAGTATCAGAAGTAGAAAAGACAAAAAGACAAAACTTCACCATGGGGGCCCTGCACAAAGAACCCAAGAGGGCCCTGAATCATCAAGTCATTCAAGCCTTGAAAAGATAAGTTTTTGTCCTGAAAGTTCTACTTTATATGAAGTACACTGAGGCCTTATCACAATGCCAAAGAGACTGCATTTACCAGGCTTGAGTGTGTGCTGTCATAAAAAGTCGTGTACATTTTTGAAGGTTTGTACCTGCGTTGCATGTCTATTTCTGGTGAAGGGGAGCTACAACTAGCAGCTACTGCTAGGTCTCCATTCATGTCTCCACGTACATTTACTGTTCATTTACAAATTGATCAGTGACTTGATGCTCATTTCATGATTAACTTCAAGTGACCACAGACATTTGGTAGCAATCATGTCATTCTAGTGATTGTGTCCATAAATGCACAGGTGCTATAGGGTGTAAAATTTGTAATGAACTAAAAGACTAACTCATTCTTTCAAAAAAAAAAAAAAATGCTTTTCAATTGCAATTGTTAATTATTATTATTGTACATCATCTTAATATTGTTTGGTACCTGAGAGAACTGGAGACCTGAGACCAATCACAGAAATAAGCCTGAATTGCTTGATTATTTTGTATACATACAGTACTTGTTGGAATTGGTCCATGAGGGCAGTTGTTAACCACCATAGTAAAGTAGGCACCTAAAATATATCTAATATAATAAAAATAAATAAGTAATAAATAAAATTTCAATGGTTCCCCAGATGCAGGAAGTTTCTCTGCACTGCATTTCAGGCACGATTTTCAAATAAAAGATACCTTTTGGTAATTCTGTAACTCCTCACCAGGGCTGGTTTTAGCCTGCTATATCAGGGTGGGCTGGTGGAAATTATAGGTGGGTAGCTTGGGTGGTAGGTAGCCCAGAAGTTAGAGAGCGGACTAGTAGCATGAAGGTATGTGTACAGTATATCAGTGATACATCCATTTCTTTCTGTCTATCTATCTATCTATCTATCTATCTATCTATCTATCTATCTATCTATCTATCTATCTATAATGTCAGTGTCCTGTTTCCCTTGGCAAAAATTATAACAAATTCAGCCATGTCTAATATATTTGTTATTGATTTCTCTTGGGCCAAGATCACCAAATTCCTCTTTCTTTCATGTAACATGGAACGACGAGGTTAGACTTGTGACAGTGTGAAGAAAGAACTCTCACATGATGCTGAAGACACACCAATTACCAGGGCTGATACATACAATTTATGCAACACAGGAAAAGTTTCCTTATACTCCTGCAGATGTTTACACATAGTGGAAAGGTCTGTTTCATTTGGACATTTCTTGACCAACATTGGTTTTGCAAGAATAATTTCATTTTTCAGACTCACATCGTCTGCCACAGTGCCGGCAAGTACATGCAGAGGGTGCAACAAGGTGGAATCTAGAAATGCACTAGATTTGGGTACAAGACTGGATATGGCTGTCATTAGGTCTACGTTCATCTTGGGCTGTTTCCTATTTCTGAAACGGTCCTGTCAAGGATGTTGAGCAGGGTTCTTTTCAGAGACTGACAGGGGGTGATAGTGGGATCATCAGAATGACCCACAGCTGAGAGCACAACACTTTCACCAAGGTTTTTACTCAATGTTGTCCTTCTCTTTGGAGGATGTGACTCATCCCCTGCAGGTGCCTGAGAAAGCTCTGTCCAGTAATCATCTTTATAGATGTCTTTTAAGGACTCCAGTGACTCCAACAATCTCACAAGCAGCATATCCACAGACTGAGACTATAGAATTGCATTCACTGGTTTCAAGACACTAAGCACCCACACTAGAAATTTGGACTACTGAATTTGTGCAGACTGAATTAGTCTCAAAATCATTAGAAATACACAAGATTAAGGTTTAACACAGCCCTCTGTAAGTGAGACAATATGGCATCCTCTAACACATTGCAATAGTTGCATCTCTTAAGCACAGACACATCAATAAATTGTTTAGAATTAATCTGCAATTAAAAAGTAATTAACCAAATCAGCAGCAGCAACAGCACATTAAAATACTTACCTTTATGTAGAATCAATGTCGACTCACTGACAGAGCAGAACTTGAAAAACGTGAAGAACTTGGACTTTATAAAGTTATTCTGTCCTTTTTTGCACTTGGTCCTTTGCATTTTAAATGCTTCATCTCATCTGTGTTGTTAGATGTGTGGTAAACAATGTAGCTTACGATTCTAATTTCCTGACGTTTTTAGTCATGTTTGGTGCCTTCTCCCTCACCAGATGACTTCAGTGTGGCAAACAACCCACACTGTGCACACAGCGGAACTTGTGCTGCACAATCTTTTTGATCACTAAGTTGTTTCTTGATCTCTGTGCTGCAATACGATCTTACTTGTGGGATGGAGTCTATCCACATTTTTAACTCAGGTCTGTTTCTCATTCCTCACAATAAAAGTTTTTGTATTTCTCCCACTTCAGCATTTTCTGCGTCCGGATACAAGAGTTGCATGCAGCTTCTACGTGGAATTGTGTAGCTAGCTAGCCAACTAGCCATGCTGATTTAGCCAAACTGTTGATGAGGATAAGTTCAAGGGTTAATAGGCCAGCGCACATCTCCAATGACATATGTCAATCAAAACTTAACCCAGTAAAATGGATGAGAGGACAATGAAGGTTATTTAGAATTTTGTGTCTTTATTATTATTATTATTATTATTATTATTATTATTATTATTATTATTTATCTTAAAATGAAAGTTTGTTTGGTAATATTGTCTTCACATTGTTTTTAAAAACCAAATGTTAACAAAAGCAGCCCAAATTTTACCTACCTGCCCAATGCAAATTTTCTCCACCCAAGGTAACCAAAAGTAGCCCAACTGGGCAGAAATGCATGCAGCGGATGGGTATGCTTCAGAGCTCAGTGTGTTTGTGCTTGAACATGACGAAAAGAGGGGGCGGACAGTTAGCAACTTTGGAGGCAGGCTGCCCACCCAATCAGAAGTTAGAAATGGTACTTGTATTTTCTGTGCTATTTTTCCACTGGCTGAACAAAAAAACATTTTTTTCTTAACTTTTGATTGGGTGGGCAAGACGCATGTTTGGGTGGGCTGAGCCCACCCCTGCCCATAGCTACCGCTGGCCCGGCTCCTCACACTTTGTCTAAATGTTATATCTGGAGCTGAGTTTTGTCATGGCAGGTTCCAAGGCAGATGGCCATTAAGGAAGTGGTTTGTTGACTATTTAAAAGCATTCCGCCATTAGCTAAGAAGGGGCCTGGACTTGAGTATCTCAAGGTCCTATAAGAAGCACTCTGCAGAGAGCAGACTCCCATGTGTCATTCTTGACAGATACCATCCTGACAGGAGGGGGGTGGCAACAGGCTCGGTAAAGTCATTAAGTGGAGTGTGGGTACGAGGAGACATATCACAACAACTTACTAGAGATGATAGTGGTGTTGTGGGTCCTCAATTAACTTACAATCAGTGTTGATGTTCTGGGAAAGTGAGATGACTAGGCTGTAATGGCCTATTGATGATATATAACAGCATAAACTGGAGTCATAATCTAGAGACTTGGTTCCCATATAGCACTTTATTTTCCTGGCCAACGTGATTTTCCCCTTTAGCCGGGAAGAAGTAGATCTATCCATCTCAAGTCAAAATACATCCATGATCACATTGGAGTGGACATGTTTTCACATATAGTATAGCCAAACAGCCTGCTTCTCACCTTTCTTTCTCTCAATGTGATCCCCAGACAGTTAAAAGTCAGACAGGAGCTGACAGTTGTGACCTGGACTAGAGAGATACATAGTGTCTGAGTTGTACCTTGAGTAAGTAGATCTGAGCACATTGCACCTACTTCACTAAATGTGATTCTATTGCATGCAAGCCATGTAGAGTTAATGGTGATTTCATATGTCTAATATATAGGGCATAGTGGTAGGACTGTGGATGTACCTGTAAAGTATATTATGAACTCTGTTAATATAAATGGCTGACTATGTTTGTAGAACTCAGGTTACCCTCTATAACTACTATTTATGTGTATGTATGCCTGTCTCTGTGAATCTATCTGCCCTTGCCTTTTCTTTTGCTTTTCTTTTGTTTCACATTAAAAACCAATTAAACAATTGCCTGTCCCTTTTGGCACTTTGTTTTAATATAAATTATTCATTTATCATTTCCCAGACTAAATTACATTTTCAAGCAAGCACCATTCCAACTTTGTTCACAGGAATTCTCTCAGAATATTTTAGCATGACATGTCGGGAGGTCTACACACATCCCTTCAAAGGATGAATAAAAATAATCCACTCTTTATTCGGTAAAGCTTTTCCCTCCTCACTCTACTTTCTGTTCCCTTAGGGATCTCAATATATTGGTTTAAACCCATAAAAATGTTGTTAATCCAATATACAACATGCCATAAATCTCTCAAAACCTCCCTCCATAATCCTAATCCCAGGTTGGGGATTCATTTAATCCAGTGTAAAGATCTAATCCACTAGTCCCCAGGGCAGTGAAAGAGACAGAGCCATGAGATGTGTAATGATGGAAATCTCCATAATCTAACTTTATTTATTTTCTCATTTACTTGGGAGGTTGTGAGACTGCTTTTCTGTCACTCTGTGTATCCATCTCTCCTCCCCCTCTGTTTCTCTACCTCTTTTTACTCCAGCCCTGTAGGGAGTTTTCCATAGGGAAATATTCAGAGATGTAATTATGCAGTCTGCTTTTCATAATTTGAACGTTTACACTCCATGGCTGCATTTCCTCATCTCAATCAACAAACACAAATAAATCAATTAAGACAGGATATCAACCATGTTTACTTTGCCACTTGGCAGCAAACTTTGCCGGGGTGGTGAGACTTCATCTTTCTCTCTCTAACTTTACACAGACTTGAGTGTGTGCAAACCCACAACTGTGAAAACATGGTACATAATTCTGTGAAAAACAAACATGTACACACAGAAGCATACAGTACATAAATGCATAGACACACACACACACACACACACACACACACACACACACACACACACACACACACACATACAAACAAAATCGCAATTGTGTTACAACTAATTGCATCAGTTCCATCAAGACATTCTCAGAGAACCACAAACACAAATCAAATTAGCACTTCACATTGCTGTGTCCCCTGTCTCAGATACTCCAATTAGGCCATGACTAAAGGGCTAAATTCATGCATGTACACACACGTGCATGCACACACAAAGTAGCTGCTCGAATAGGCTGGGGGTATCTGTAATGCTGCAACTTTTTGAAGTTTTAGTTGATTTTTAGAGCTGCACTGTGATTAGATAAACTGTGTGTATGTGAGATAAGGGAGCAGAGAGTCAGAGATACAGAGAGGGGAAGAACGGGTGTGAAGGGCCCTGAGAATGCACTGATGGATTTTGTCATCAGATTCACACATTTCAGATTTGGCTCATTATGTGACTCCATCCCAGCAGACTTTTACTTGCCATTGCCTTGATGCATCTTCTAAACTTTTTCAGTCTGTTTTTGTTGACTGCATATATTCTTTGTCTATATTAGTGTTTCTATGGTAGCTTATGCTGGTGGGTATGCTGGTTATGCTTTTATTAACACTGGTCTGAGTTAGAAATGAGAATGGAATGGATATATTTACCAAGCCATTTGTGCATTGTCAGATGCATTCTGCACCAAGAGATGTGGGTGTTAGGCCCATTTCACATGATAAGCATTGAGCTTTGCCACTGAGTTTGGTATCCAGTGCTCTGCTTGTTCGTGAGCGGAGTCTGAGCAGCGCCGCTCAACCAAGCACTGACAGGAAGCGCTAGTTGCTAGTGACATGTTGACAGTTACCATGGGCAATCTTTGTACATTCTTGGTCCAAATTGGATTTCCAATTTGGATCAACCCCATTACCGACCAACCTACCTGATTTGACAAATTAGATCAAATCAGGTAGCGACATGAACATCCCAACAAAGAAGGTTCTGGCTCTTCTTATTCGGAGAAGAAAAGTGAAAAAATGGTGAATGTTGAGTGACTGTTCTAAACTGCTCTACACAGGTTATGAGCATCTCTTCTGTAGCTGTGACACTTCAGCTTACATGACGTACAGCCATTCTCTGATTGGTTGCACATTGGAAAGGTCAGCGTCGGAAAGGCCAAAGTTGAATTTGGTTGAACTTTGAGCACTGCGTCAAAACAGAGAATCTGAGCGCTGCACAGCACTCAAGCTGTGCGGCGCGATGACATTAGGAGTCAAAGCTCAGCTCCCAATACACAATAATGGAACACCCAGGTCAGCGCAACGCTCAATGCTTGTCATGTGAAACTGGCCTTACTTGTCAAATAGGTGCACCCATCTGGAAGAGCAGTTTGCCTGTCATCTGAAGTGCTGTATTTAATTAAAATAGTTTTAGTTTATACACGCACTATATTGGAGATATCATATCAGAAGATTTTTAGGTTGTCGACTAATGAATTTATCTTTCCTCCAGTATTCTATGCTACAATACTGAAACATAAGGTCCACCCTGTCAGTGACACATTGTGCTAATTCAGTTTGACAGCCATTACACTGTCACACAACCAGTGACAACAGATCATTATCATGTTTAGCATGTTATATATAACACTAAGCATCAGCCTGAGCAATGTGTCAGGTTGCTGTGGTGGGAAAATAATCACAGGAATGTATGGATTTGGAAACGTTTCAAAAAACCATGGATAAACATCTAACAGAGAGAGAGAGAGAGAGAGAGAGAGAGAGAGAGAGAGAGAGAGAGAGAGCATCACTTAAAATATGTGACTAAAGTTTCTAAAATGTTCTAAGTTTTCTTTAAAAGTAAAACATGAAATTTAACTATTAAGGAAAGAAACTGTCATGGAAAGACACAGACTAAAACTGTATTTTTTAAACCAAAATTTTTACATTATAAATGACTAATATCAAAGTTAAAAAAAAAAGTAAAAAAAAAAAGTGAATAAGTAAAAGTTAAAGAGAAAGCCACTGTCAAAATAACACTAGACCAAATAACATTAATAACAACATTTCCACATAACATTCATCATGCTCTATTCTTGTGACAGTGTATTATTTTTCTGACCTTTAAATGTGCTTTGCCCATTCATTTGCTATTTTAGCACTGTGTGAACCCCACATGATGCAGAGGAAGGCAGTATGAAGTTGGATGTGATTGAGTTAGTGAAAAAACAATGCGTATTTCTGTGTAAATTAAGTCACTAACACCCTGAGGAAACCATTCATATAATAATTTGGGATTCTATCAGCAAGACAAAACAAAACCTGTGGTGGAGAGGTACAGTTACAGGATAATGTTGAATATCACCAAACACTTTTAAACATTCGAAACCTCACCAGAAATACACATTTAACACATTTATTCAGAATCATAGCTAGAGATGGTATGACAAAGGAGAATGCATCATATTTATGCTTTCTACTTTGAAACAACTCAGGCTAGAGTTGAAGTCACTTTAGCTTGTCTCATTCACAGAGTAGCTTCTGTCTTTCCTGATACGTTAGGCAGGGGTGTCCAACCAGCGAGACATGAAGAGCCAAAAATAAAAGCATATTGCTCCAAAGAGCCACAAGATACATATTATATGTTTGCACATGCATGGACACAAACACAAGAAGCCTTTACACTACCACACAGCAGGGCTCACTTTAAATAGCATATAACTGAGCCTCATGGCAGAGCAGCTTTCATATGAATCTTTCTGTTAACCTGCTTTCGACTTAGTGGGACTTCTGGCACAGCTTGTTTTCTACAATCCTTTTCAAATCCAGCTTGTATTCAGTTGTGGCTTCCTGAAGCATTTCTTTCAGGTCAGTGTCAGAACAGAACAATGTTTTGATTTCACATTTTTCAGGGTGGAAAATATGGATTCACAACATAAATTGACCCAAACATTGACAGCAGCCTCAGTGAAGCCTGCTTGACATTTGGATATTTCTCCATTGGTACAGTTTTCCAAAATTCCAGGGTTCCTTCCCTCAGAACAGATTTAAGTCTGTCATCCTCAAAAAGTTCAATCATCTCCATTTGAGATGCTGATGTGATTGAGAGCATGTGTGCAAATGAAACTGACATAGGTTTCATGATGTGGTCTAACTTCAACTTTTTAGAAACAGGGTGCTCTTGATGAATAATAGTGAAAACATCTGAAAGTCTGGGAAATGGTCATTAGCTACAGCTTAACTTAGCTTAGCTTTACATAACCCTATAAAGTCATTATTTGCATATCCAACCATACATCTATGATGTATGGTTGGATATCGTAGATGCTAGGCAAAGGTCATGTCTGATTTCGATATTAAAGAAAAATCAAAAATCACAATCTGCTGTTGAAAAGCTAACAAAGAGATTTTCGCTGGTCCAGCACTTAACAGTGCAGATGCATCATAAAGTGGATAAATATTAACTTTATTGACTTCTCAAAAATAAATAAATAAAGCTACTGCTGTTCGTTATAATTTTTGTCAAAAATTATTGGTATTTACATTAAATGGGCAATTTTCAGGGGAAATGTTCTTGTAAATAATAGCGCAGGTTTTGTATCTTAGGGCTTCTCTGGGTCTTGTTTATTATGTATATATGACGCATATTGAGAATCATTCCTCCTAAAACAAAATTATTGCCTTACAGTTTTATGGGAGACCACAGTGGCATTACCTTTTCAAGACTGTGTTTATGATTCCCTCCTTAGTAATACTTTGAGAAAGATCCAGAGGAATTGAAGCGATAGTTTGTTTAAAAAAAGGAGGATCCTAAGCAAAAGCAGATTTGGAAGCTTAATATTTTAAATGTTGAAATATAAAATCAGGTATACATACATACATACATGACAAATAATGCTTTGTTGTATTTGTAAAAAAAACTCTGCAATAGTTGAATCTTAGGTAATAGTTTACTATGTGTAAATATACATATGGTGTGTGTGTGTGTGTGTGTGGGNGCATATGAAGGTGCCTATTTTCTTGAGTCTGCAAGGCTTTGACTTTTTCTCTTTTTTATCTGCACTAGACTGCTACTCTAAATTCATTAGACATAAATACATCATTCAGTGTGTCTTGATGTATTACACCAAGTACTAAAGTTCAATAGATACAGTAACCAGTGTGATTTCATGCTTAGGTACAGATTAAAACCAACAAAGAAAGAAAGAGAGAAAGATAGATTCATTTTTCCTCTGCCACTTCTAGTTTGTAATATGTACTGAATTAATTTCTTCTCTCTAAATCATCAAATCTCTTCACTCATCAAACCAAGGAAGATGAAGAGCCAGAAAAAACAGAGAGACAAAGGCAAAGGAATCCAGAACCTATTTAAAGACACAAGAACTGATTTTGTGATGCTGAAGTGAGAAATGAGATGAGATGAGGAAGCATGGAAACAAGGCTACCTGCACTTAGAAGACAAGTCCAGGGGTGAGTCTGAATGTGCACGTCCATTTGTGTGTGTGTGTGTGTGTGTGTGTGTGTTTATGTGGACAAGTCTGCTTACTGTATGTATGACCATGCATTTTCTTGTGTGTCTGTATTTGTACTGGAAAAACCTCCTGCTCAAGGTTTCCCAAACAGTTCATTGAAGGTTCCCGGTTGAGTCAGCCCAAGGATCCTTAGACACTGATATTCTGTATCATGACCAACAGCTACTCTGAATGAAAATAACTTACTCTGTGTGTGTGTATGTGTGTATGTGTGTGTGCGTGCAGAGAAGGGTAGAGTAGCCAGAAACTGTACTCAAGTAAAAACATTGTTACTTTATGATAACAGTGACAAGTATAAGAGTAGTCACCAAAATAATGACTTGAGTGAGAGTAAGAAAGCATGAATTAAAAAGATTACTTGAGTAGTGAGTAACTTTGGTCAAGCTTATTCTTTTGAATAATCAACAAGCTATGAAGTGCTCCTTTGAGGCAAAAAAAAAAAAAAAAAAANAAAAAAAAAAAAAAAAAGCAAAGTAACCATATGTACCTTCTAATACAATCTAAATCCTATATAAAGAAACAGAGACAGAATAGACAGTAATAAATCAAACATTTACCACATAACGAATCATGACAATTCTGGCCTGGCCTCAAGACAGTTAGCTAGGTTAGCTTCATGAATTTAGCCAGAATAGAACAGGAAAACTTGATTTAGCATTAGCAGCAGCAGCTAGTTAAGTAGCTAACGTTTCAGCTTACCGCCACGTTTCCTCAAGTTCCATGTTGATTCTTATAAGCTGAAATGTCCACATTTTTAGGTTGACAAAGATGCAACGCGTTATGTAGCTAGTGGGGGTGGGGGGTAGGTGGCCAGACGAAAATGCCAATGATCCCGAGGATGAATAATTCCTTAACTGTCCGCTGTTTCTCTGCGCCACACTTTCTCTTTTTTAGAATCCATTTTTCGTCTAAGCGCCAAGAAAATTATGAAGGAAAAACATTTGTATTTGCTTAGTTGAAGTTCATTTTAATTAATATTATATTGTGCAGTGCAAAAGGCCGCTGGCCGGCCCACCTGTCAACTCTCACTGAGCCCAACACCATGTTAACCCATCGTTGTCATGGAGATGATGAGATGCTGAATGTGATTGGACCAAAGCAGAATAGACATTCTCACACAGACACAGACAGGGACAGTCGGTTTCACTTTCTCCGCTGCTTGCAGCGGAGAAAGTGAAGAATTTTGACTTGTGTCATGTCTCGCAGATAAGAAAAAAGTAATGCAAAGAGTGCGACCAAATGTAACAGAGTAAAAGTATATTTTTTTCTTCATAAATATACTCAAGTATNCAAAGAGTGCGACCAAATGTAACAGAGTAAAAGTATATTTTTTTCTTCATAAATATACTCAAGTATTAGTTAAAAATATCCTGCAATAAAATTACTCAGTAAAGTACAATTTTGTGAAAAAAATTACTTAAGTAAAGTAACGGAATAAATGGAAAGCATTACTACCCACCTCTGTGTGTGTGTGTGTGTGTGTGTGCGTGCATGTGTGATTTAATGCAAATATATCAGTGAATGTATACAGTATGTAAACAACCAATGTGTGATGTCCTTAATATTGTGCTTTTGTTCCAAACTATTAAGATACCTACACACATTCACACAGAAACTCAAGCTAAGTCTTTCTTTCTCTGAATTTTACTCATTTGTCTCCATTGTTTTTGTTGTGAGGAACACAAAGGCTTTGCATTTAATAATTCATGCAACAGATTTGATATTGCCTGTACATCAACAGTGGGGAGTAGTTCTGTGTGAACCCTTGACTTACACCCATTTTTTTTTTTTTTTTNCTTTTTTTTTTTTTTTTTGCATCATTTTCTGCTCCCACAGCACCTGTTTGTACAGCAACACATATACACAGAGTTCCAGAGCCTTGAGGCATTCCAAGTGTTCTAGCAAGACCATTACGCTGGAGACCAATTACAACATCAGGATGTGTGACTTTTAAAGAATTACTATCACTATGTGCAGGGATGACAGAAGTTTTAGTTACACAGACATTGAGTGATTGTTTTTGCCTCGCAATGGAAAAGCAACAGTACACTGTTCATAGGTGTAAAATGTCCTTTCATGACTGCCATTACCTGATTTTGTTGGAGAAGCACACCACCTTGTTTCTCTCAGTTTAGCTGTTACTCTCTGTCCTATTCCCTCCTTTCAGATGATGACAGGAGAAGTTAAATTTAATGCACCCTACCAACCACAGTTTCAGGGTCAGTTATTTTTATATTCCATTAACAGTCCCTCATCTAGAACAAATGTAATCAGAGAATAGAATCTCACTTAAGTACTGAGAGGCACCAATCTCTCAGTGGTGCTGATGAAAATGGAGGGAGGCTAGCACTGGTGGGACAGGACAGCACTTTGAAGTGGAGCATTTGAAAAAAAAAAAAAGGTTCATGTGATTGATTTCACACAAACAGGTCTGGAAACTTCAAAAGGCTAAAGAAGGTTTTCCTTGGCTTTGAATTTTCCACTCACCCTCAAAAACCAAGGAGATAAGACCAAGTTCAGAGAAGGACATTACTACCGAATTTCCATATGGTTGGGTAACCTGTGGCATTTAGATCAGAACTCTAAACCACACAAACTATGTAAAAAAAAATTACAGAAATTTGAACATAATTAACTGATGTTTTTTTCTGGTCACCTGGTGAATCAGACATGTTGAGCTAATCAGTTTACTGTGACCACACAACAGTTTAGGCAGAAACATCACGGTTTGGCACTGCTACCAAACAGGGACATAACACTGTGGGTCAGTGCAGTTACCCCCTGCTGTGACACAGCAGTGGAAATGCAAATGATCACTGCAAGGCTTGACATAGCGAGGTTAACCCCTGTTGTACCAGGCTTCAGCTATTCACTTAGCATTTACTAAGACTGAAAAGTGAAGGAAAAATGTAAGCTTTAGGAACATTTGTTGAACTACTGTAAGACACTGCATGCTGTGTATTGTTGATTGCATTACATGTGTAAAAGCAATAATCTTTTAATTCTAACCCTGCAGTCTTCTAAAAAAAAAAAAAAATCAAACGACTGAATTATATAAAACACAGAATTACACACAATTGGAATATGTGCACTCATGAAACATGTGTGCACATAAACAATAAACATGCCACTACACACACACACACACACACACACACACAGAGGTTTGATCCCTGGCAACAACATTGGCTGTGCTATGACTCATTTCTTTGAGCCATAGATTTTCCACTGTTAGGTCCAAAATTTCCAACTGCCACAAACAACTTTCACTCTTGTGACAAGCTTGTCAATTAATCCAAGCAAAATACAGTCGAAGAAAAAGTGGCCCATAGCAACCCAGGCCCCTGAAAGCTTGGATTAGAACATAAACCCAGAGGTTTTACTATTCCTTCTGATGGATTCTTTGCCAGCTCCACAGCCTGCATGTTGACAGCTAATTATTTCATTAAACATCTATCGATGGCCATGTTCGTTTGTCTTTCAGTGATTTTAACTGGTTTAAATCCCACTGACACAGAGACCTTTCTGTTTTCACACAGTATGAGTGCAAAGCATTATCAGAATATATTGGTTTTGCTTGATGGGACTTTAGTTAAGGTTTAATCATTCATCTACCACTGATTTTTCTGAGGGCGTTTCTGTTTGTGTTTGCATGTGAGGGTGTGTGAGAGAGAATGAAGGGAAGGATTTGTAAAGGAAAAAGGAAAGCCTTTCATATGTCGCTGTCACACCATCTTTGACAAAACACAGCTACAACCTGGGGTGCTCTAATACAAACTGTGTGCCATTCCTGTAAATGTTCTTGTAAAGGTCTCCTTTCCTGTAACACTTACAAGCTCATGTTATAGTGAGTGGTTGTCAGCGGTCAGTCTTCACTCTTGTTATGACAAAGACATAGCCCATTCCACTGCACTGTATGTGCCATACTGTGATCATTTACATTTTCACAATGGCCTAGAGCTGAGATCACAGTGCTGAGCCATGGTATTCTGGCTCTGCTGGGGACTGGGGCCAAATCATGAAGGTCTTTGCCATCGCCAAAGCCTTCAGCCATCATGTGAAGAAACTTGAGAAAAAGTCTCCACAGCTTTCAGTTGTCTTATAGTTCTGCACTTTGTCTTTGTCTCTGTGGGTTGGAGTTCAGTTCCATTTCTCTTTTTTTTTCTTTCTTGTACTTTTTTCATTTATAACCAATACTTCCTCTCTGTCGATTCCTGTCTGTATCAAAATTGTATACTTTTTTAGTGGCAACAGAAAGTCTGCAATACTAAGCATGAAAACACACAGCACACACATTGAGTAATTCTCATTAATGCCAACCTAAACATTTATAATTTTTATTTCTAATGACAAATTATGGTAATACTATTTTTTTTTTTTTTTTTTTTTTTTACATTTAAAGGACAAGTCAAGGCTTTTGCTTTCTCAAAAAAACACAAAGAAAAAAAATGGCAATACATCACCCTGTTATAGTCTTTCACTCATGTTCTTCTCATCCAAAAATATATTTTGTCTGATAGTAAAAAAAAAAAAAAAAAAANAAAAAAAAAAAAAAAAAATAGTGGAGACAAAACAGTTGCTTATTAACTTCACTTTAATATGTCCACTATTTAGGCACAACATTCCCAAATATAAGCTGGGGATGATGGGAGCTGATGAATGATTTGTGGATGTTATTGTGACTCTTTGGGTCGATCACAGGTAGATGCATATCTGAAGCCTTTGTATTGATTAGTATGGCATGTTTCATATAAATTAAACTATATTTCCAACTTTGAGACATACTGTAAAGTGCAGTATCCTTGTCATACAGATCCAAGGTCAGTTTTCTGCTCAGTTGAATTACACATGAAAGAACTATTTTGCCATACCATTTCCTAATCTGTTCCCACTGGATATCCAAAAGGACTTGAAAAAATGCAAAAAAAAAAAAAAAAAAAAAAAAAAANCTCTCTCTCTCTCTCTCTCTCTCTCTCTCTCTCTCTCTCTCTCTCTCCAGTTTGCTTTGATTGCCTTTCTCCCACTAGTCTTTTTGACTGCCCGTCACTGTCTCTGTCTCCCTGTGCTGCACGTTTCTTTACAAAAGCATGTGTGTGTGTGTGTGTGTGTGTGTGTGTGTGTGTCTGGTTTCCCACCAGACCCTTTTTGCACTCCAATTAGGTTTGTCACTCAACTACTGTGGATGGGATTAAGGGAATGACTTCTTCAGAACGGGAGGGAGAGGGAGGTGGGATAGAATAGCTTTTTAAAAAAATATAGGAAAAACAAGAATGTGAGTGTAATAGAGAAACAGAATGAGAGCACAGGGAAAGAGCGAGAGAGAGAAAATAAGAGGGGCAGCAAGCAAGGATTATGAGTGAACCGCTGGATTTGGCCTGGAGGAATTCTGAATAATGTGTTGCCATTAAAGCAGGATTCATAAACTCAGTGTCCTCTCCTCTCCTCCCTTCACCTCAATGCCTATTTTACCACTTTTGTCCCTTTACTTTAATATTCCCTGAACATGCATTTCAGATGATCTTGAATATTCTCTGCAACGGATTTATGGTGAGTCAAACCACATATGGACAATAAGAAGCAATTTTGCCATATACTCACAGTATTGTAACATACAGTAAAAATGACAAAGCGGTAAACGTTTCCGATGAAGATGTACGGTGCTGTGGCTTTAGGCAGTCTACATACAGTAATACCATATAAATATTTGATACTTCAGACATTGCGTGTATATAATGTTGATGGCATTGTTGTTGCTGAGGCAAGGGAGCAATGGAAAAACAGCAGGAGGAGGCAGAACGCAGACAGCTGTAACACTGTTAGAGAATGCCATTTAACTTTGGTCTGAACCTTAACCTGGTTATAATCCACAGGTCCTCGCTTTATGATGTCATATGTCAAAAACCATGATTATAATAAGCAAAACAAAAAAAACTCAGCATTGAGGAAAATAAACTTTCAATACCTAACAAATATAAAAATAATATTTCTAGGAAGGCGAAACTTTACTTCCTCTGCCAAACACAATCAAAGGTCAGATTGACATCGTCATAGTGAACGGTTAAGTACTTGTGCTTTCTGAAAATTGTGATAAGAGTGGTCTTATAAGTTTATTGCATGTCACATTTGCAAGATGGGTATATTAAAGGTCCCTTGTTGTGAAAAACATGTTTTTCCTTGCCCATACATATATACTATAGTCATCCTTCAACATATCAACCCTGAGAATTTGGAAAGCGAAAGCCTCTGTGTTGTTTCCATAGCCCGCATTTTAGGTAAGCATGTGCTTCTACAAGCCGTTTTGATTTTGTTCCTTTTGTTACGTAACAAAAGGACTCATTTGCCTAATGCCCAGCTCCAAGGCAGACAACCACTCCCACTNTTGTTACGTAACAAAAGGACTCATTTGCCTAATGCCCAGCTCCAAGGCAGACAACCACTCCCACTCCCCTCTGCAGTAAGTGCACTATATATATTTGTTGTACTTCGCTAATCCAGACTCGGAGATGTCGAAGGTTCTAGTGAGACACGCCAACTGTTCTGTTGTTGGCTGCAGAAACCAACATAAATGTCTATATTCTCTGCCAGCATTGGACGCTAAAAAGAAAGTGGTTAGATTTTATGTACGATAACAATGTTCTGGCCTCAGTGGCTGCTATTTTATTCGTCTGTGCTAACCACTTCACCTCAGACTGCTTCAACAAAGAGGGACAGTAATGCTGACTTAGCCTTGAAACTGACCCTTAAAGATGGATCCATACCAACTGTACGTGACCCAACAACAGCAAATGTGCAATCGGTAAGTGTCGCCACTTTGTGATAATATTTACAGTTTATTCCAAGTAAGGTGCAGTCAGCTTGGCCTGATAACATGTCATGCTTTGCTAACGTGTGTGCTACAAGCT
Source organism: Lucifuga dentata (assembly GCA_014773175.1). NCBI lineage: Eukaryota > Metazoa > Chordata > Actinopteri > Ophidiiformes > Bythitidae > Lucifuga > Lucifuga dentata. The sequence continues at coordinate 93,009 of VXCM01003379.1, forward strand.
TGTTAGCGTCATTGTTTTGTTTGATTTTTATATAGTCTATGGAGCTTTGTTGATAAATCAGTTGCCTTGTGTGGAGAGAAAGAGAATCGGATATGGTATTTTATGGTACTTAATATGTTTACCCACGAGCGTGTCTGCATGACATACAGAGATGTGTGTGTGTGTTTTTGTTCAGACACCGCCCACCCGTCTGCCCTTCTCTTTGACTCTCTGAAGCTCTGTGCGCAGCAGCGGCAGCAGAGAGGTGTCCATGACCTTATATTTCATTGTATTGTAGATTAATAAAATGTACCCATATTCACGAATATGTAGGATATTACTACAGACATTCCTGAAATCTTATGTTGTAACGCCTGCTGTATGAACCATTTGTTTACTGTTTATTTGTGTTGTCCGGCTTGTTTCTGGCAGACCTCTGTTCTGCGACACAGCTGCTGCACTGTATGTCGGAGACACTTTCTGTTTTGTAGCATCCATTGTCCGAAGTATTGATTACACATTTAGTATNAAAAAAAAAAAAAAAAGCATGAATGAGACCTTTAATATCTTATATGTAATCCATATCAGATTTTGATATCAAGTTTTATGCATGTCATATTGTGCAATGAATGCCTGGTGAAAGGCAAGACAAGCAGGACCAATTTATAGTCATGGCTGATAACAGCAAACTGAGATTTTGGTTCTAAATTTCTGACATGGTCAAAATTTTGTCGCAGGCTCTCTCATTGGCTGCAAGAGTGCTTAAATTGGCCTTCAGCTGGTGTGTCTTATTCTGTCAATCAAGACCACCTTTTTGGAATGACAACCAAAGAGTTTGTCACAATTTTCTCATGATTATTAACTTACGTCTGTGACAGCCCAAAATCGCAAGTCTGAAGGAAACTTTAGACAGTATTACTGATGACAAACTAAATTTCAAAGCCAACACTGAGTCGGTCCATTAGAAACTTTCTTTCTTCAAGGACTGAATGCTTTCAATGTCGACAGGAAATCAGTGGTAATGTTTTACAAGTCTTTAAGTGAGTCACTGCTCGCATTTGTTTTGAGTTCTTGGTTCAGCTCTCAGACAGATATTGGGCAAAATTGTAAAATAGGGCAGGAAGATATGTGTCAGGCTCTTCACAAAGCTAGGTGCAATGTGGTCAGTCAGAATCTCTTTCGAAAAGAGTAATTTCTGATTTTATATTTGGCAGGAAGGCTTAGCTGCCTAAAATGAAAAGTCCTTTATTCCTCATGCTTTTACATGCTTAGTTTGCACAGTTGATAAATGCTGCTTTAATTTCTCTTTGTGAATTTTGTTACATTGCTTATTATTGTATTTTACTAACTACAAACCAAGTCCCATGTTGGGACAACGATTGAAGAGAAGAAGAAAAAGCTGCTTTTCTTCATGTAATTCTGCTTTTGTCTCAGACTTACTTAGTGTCCCACCTTAAATAAAGAGAGTTCAACAAGGCAAGACTGTGCAATCATTTGAAACTTTAAGAAATACTGAGCCATGACCCATTTACTGTGAGGAAAGCTGTCTGAGGTGGTGACTTCAAACAATGTTGTATTGCTATTTGGTTGGTTTCATTGCCTCCATCTTGTTTCTGGGACAATGATTTACAAAATTTCCCTAGAGAGATCACAAGGACCTCACACTAAACAAACTGTAATATTATTGAGATGAATAGACTACAGTTTGTTTTGCTGTTTGAAATGTTACAATTGAGCTATTTTGATTTGCTAAAAGAGTCTTTTTTTTTTTTTTTTTNTTTTTTTTTTTTTTTTTTAACTTTAATACTAGGGTTAGGGATCCTGTGATGTGTATAGAAGACTGAAGTGTGCAGTAATTAAATTCATTCTGTGCCAGGTTACTGAGGTGTTGTGATTAAGAAGCCACCAATAATGAAAAACTAAATATGCAAGTAAATAACTATGTTCAAGCATTACAGATTGAATTGGAGTCCATATAAAAATGCTGTCACTTAAAAACAAAACAAAACAAAACAAAACAACAAAACAAAATAAAAAACACAGTACCTCTGCCAAGAATGCACAGTCCTCTAAATATATTAGTTTAATAAAACATATTGCAAATGTTTAAATCTGTATGCGGATGCAGATTCGCATCAAAACACATCCATAACCGTTTCACACCTTGCATTATAATACAGTCTGTCTAGATACATTATGTAGAAGACATTTGATATCAGCAGTTTCCTGCATTGTGATCAGATTCTCAGTACAGCGCTGGCCAAAAGTATTGCACCCCCCTGTATTTTTGTGTAAACTTTTCTTTCTGAGTTAAAATACCACTCCAAACACAACAAAAATTTATTTATTTTGTGTGTGTGTGTGTGTGTGTGATAGAGTAAGTACAACTGAAAAAAAAAGCCAATTAATTAGCCAATTAGCAAGTTAATAGTGTTAGAAAGACACTTTTGACATATTGTTAAGATTTGAAGAAAAATACCAATATTATTAGTAGAGATCAAATGGTAAGTTAAAACATCTTCTTTGAGGTAGGGTCAGAACAAACGGTTTTCACGTGTTTTCACTGACTTGTAGAAATATTGTAGTCATATTACTTACTCTGAAATCCAAATTTACATCTAAAACACCAATAAATGAATTTTGTTGTGTTTGGAGTGGTACTTTGGTAAAGTTTACACAAAAAAATACAGGGGGTGCAATACTTTTGGCCAGCACTGTAGAAGGGTTATTAAGATATCAAAGCTTATGTTTCCTCCTTTCTCCATGGACGGTCTTCTTCCATTAAAAGAGAATAATTGAAAAGAAAAAAGAGAAAAGAAAATAATTTTTTTTTCAAATTAACTTTATTAACAATAATGAGCAGAGCCAGTTAGATGAGGTGGGGTGACATTTTTAATGTGTGGATGGATTTTATCTCACAATGTATGGATTGCATCTACATCTGGCTAGTTGCAACTGAGATCCACCTCACAATATGAGCCAGACTGGTAGATCAACTGCATTTTGATCACAATGCAGCGTGCACAGATTCACACATTGCATTTACACGTACCTTATCTGGATAACATATCTGAATACAGATCACATTTTAATAAAGGTATAACTGAGGCCTTAGTGACAGAGAATCATGCTAACTGGCTAATGTCTTCATTTACATGCACATTAAAACTTCAATTATACTTGGATTAAGGCAATAAATTGATATTTTCAAATGTCCTTTAAAAACCATAATTAGATTGAAATCGGCATAAATCAGAGTAAACTGAGTCTGAGTAACAGATCTAGATTATGTGATTATAAATCAGTTTATTTAAACATTATAATCAGAATAAGCCACCTCACCTGATAGACTCTCCTCATGCTCTGATTATACAATGCGTTGAATATGTGTGAATATGTTTGGCTGACCAAGGAATCCTATTTCTATCCATGTATACTTCTTAATAGAATTATTGCCTTAATCAAATAATTGGAAGCCTAATGTGCATTTACAGTTCTGTACATGCACATTCTGTACAAGATTCTCAAAGAAGGAAATCTTTCAGATTAAATAAACAGTTGTAGTAAGTAGAAAAATGCAGGTTAATCATATTTAACAAATAAAAACTGGGTAGGTTTATGCCCGACCACATCCCTTGTTTTTTCTTTTTATGCTTTGGCTTTTTTCACCCAGTCTTCAAAAGCCTCCCCTTTTTCTTGACTCAAAGGTTTAGGTGTATTTGAGAGCATATGTTCAGGTTCAGTGAATATTTCTTTATCCAGGTTCTAATGCTTTTACCAGAGCAATTGCCTGCTTGAGAGATAGACTGCCCCACTTTGAAGTGTATAAGGTCCTCAGTATGCGTAGGTGAAACTGTAAATGTGCTTATCTTGTGCTTGTGTGTGTGTGTCTGTGTGTGTGTGTGTGTGTGCGTGCATGTGTCTCCTTTGTGTTTATGGGTGCAGTTCAATAGATAAGGGATATCCTGAATATGTTGAGTAATAGCATTATGTTGTGAACAAATTTATGTGCAAGAGCTGCAGTGGTGTGTGTGTGTGTGTGTGTGTGTGTGTGTGTGTGTGTGTGTACAGAAGTAAGCCTAGTATAAATAAGTCCTACACAAGTAAGAGATGAAAAAGTACAGAAATATGTGTGTGACAGGAAAAGGGAGAGAGAGAGAGAGAGAGAGAGAGGAAGAACCTTGGCTGAAACAGCATGGATTTCTTAAACCTATCAAAATTCTGTATAATGCCAAAATATCCAAGGACAATCATGAATACCCTCCACCACACACACACACACACACACACAGTCAGCAGGATCCTGAAGCAAACTGCTTAGCCATTTTGTTTCAAGTACCACTCACAAACACAAACAATCACTCCATTTGACATGGCCCTTTCACTTCGTTTAGCACTAAAACCTGATGACAACCTTTGTGCAACCAAAAAGTAAGGCTAGCTACTCAAACATCAAATCTGGCTAGTGCGATAATCAACTGAAAGAGAAAATCGAGAGTGAAAGTGCTCGGGCTGATAAATAAAATGACCTTGCAGACAACAAAGTTCGATCAGTGGACCTCATCAGAGACCTTGAACATGGAGGAGTGGGTGCTATTGAAAAAAAAAGGAAGCAAGAAGAAGGGAAAGCATATATGTGGGAGACATGGGAGAAGCCAAACTGGAAGGAGAGATGGGGGAGAAAACAAGAAAGAATGTGTGAGAGTTGATGAGACAAGGGAGTGGGAGGAGCAGGGGAGACACAAGGCTAGATGAGAGAGAAAGGGGGAGCAAAGGGCCCAGTGGCGAATCTCTTAAGAGAATATGATGTGATTTATGGAGGCCATTACACTGAAGGACAAACAAATGGGGGCTATTAGTGGCATATCAACAGATGTGAACACGTCCACATGCACACACTACACACTACACACAGTAAATGCTGTTCTAAAATAACAAGTTTATGCATGATGAATAGGGACACAAACTTAAACCACGCTGCTTTTAGCAGACCTGTGACAGTTTTTAGTGTAATCACAGAAACGTGATTTGTTGATTTTTTACAAAACAAGTGAGGGCAACAAGTGCAGCAGCCATTTTTCTGTTAAATTTTAAGATTAGGCTAGAGCTTGAGCATTGCAAAAGTAGTGTGTTTTGACAGAAAATGTGTGTACGTGTGCAGAGGAAAGCTAATAGTGCCATTGTTTTGAGTATACAGGTGCATCATGGCATAAAACTGACAGACTGACAGTGAAGAGAAAAACAGACAGAGAAGCAAAAGAGAAGGGAGAGGACAGAATAGAAGCATTTATACAAAACAGGACGAAAGACAGAGGCGGACATACAAAGCAAAGAGGGAGGACGAGGGAGGGGGAGAGAGAGAGAGAGAGAGAGAGAGAGAGAGGTGCCAGTTTGCAGATGAGAGGCTTGGAAGCCAGAAGGCAATTTAAACAGGCTTGGCTCCCTCTCAGGCATGACAGACTGCTCATTCCCCGTCCTCAGAGACACACACACGCACACACACATACACACACACACTCTCTGTCATTCATGCATGCTGGCAGACAAAACTACTAAGAAAAGTTAAACAACCAGAAACATTCAAGACACACAAGTATGCAGACAGTTGTCACAAAAAGTACAAAACTGTGCAGATGCATATGCAAAATGCTCAAACCTTACAGAAGTGTGAACCATATAGCCACACAAATCCCGGCAATCCCCGAAAATCTGCATTTACAACATACCAGTGCTTATGCTATTCAAGAAAATGCATGCACGACTCAGAATGCACATGCAATACATGCAAAAACACAGACAGGCTCACACTTCCATCACTTCCATCATTATTTCATACCTTCAAACTGGGAGATTGAATCAGTTATTCTGTAATGGCAGACATACTAATGATTATTAAAAAGCTAATGAATGTAGCATGCTTGCAGTCTCAGTTTGGGCAGATTGCCACATACTATAGCCCCCACAGATAATTGAAGGATTTTTAGGCTCCAGTTTTATTGTGTTTAAACTTGCAGACAGAAATAAAATAGATGGAATCTAATCTGTGCCTTTGGCAGAATCAGCTTTTGATTTTTGCTATCCAAAGACTTGCTTTCATTTGCTCCACTTGTATTTCAAGCACAGGGTGGTTTGTTGAGTTTTAGATTTTTTTCCTACCTTCCAGACTGACGGTCAGTCGGTGTACTGGAATGAACTGTCAGTTCATTCCAGTACACTATTAAAATAAATTTGAAGATACTTGAAACATGCTTGAGCTAATTACATGTAACCGATCACAAATATAGATAGATAGATAGATAGATAGATAGATAGATAGATATAGATTTTTTTTTTTTTTTTTTTTTTTTTGCCAAAATAAGTTTATTTAACTGATCCAACACAAAGCTGCACGGAAGAAAATGTACGTCTCCACCAAGGATTATAGCCCCAGGAGAAGATGGATTTTACCAAGAAATAAAATGAACGTCCCTTCTACAATCGTGCATACGTTTTTTTAGAAGGTGAACCATCACCTAACATTTTAATTTGAAAGATTATGGATTTGAAAAAATAAACCTAAAATACTGTTTTTATGTTTTGGAACTTGTCAGTCACATAACATATATTTGAGCTGTAGTCTACATATTGGGCTCAAACATGCACAATTGCCAGTAGGGTCCTTTAAAATGCATTAAAAAGTATTAAATACATCCTTTCAAAGCTCTTAAAAATACACTGTAAATAAGATTCGGCTTTTATTTTCTCTTGTTGTGTTGTGAAATCTCAGTAAAGAATGGGGATATTTTGAATGTAAATTACTGTTTTGTTTTTTAAAGCACCTCAGACTGGAATAAGCGGAGCCAATTGCGATCCTGTATGCTTTTATAGGATAGTTTTCCTTAGCAGCTTCTGTTAACCTAGCTTGAAGTGATATTAGCTTAGCTGGGGGAAGTGTAAATTTAGTATAAACTGTTGGAATAACCTCAGTTTTGCGACATGGTTGATTTTGATATACAGTTATCAATGTGATTATTTACCTGTGATTTTTTTTTTATTTTTATGCATAAGCCATATTGTGATGTATATAAATACTGGGAGGGAAATGCTTTTGATTTTCTAGATGCTTTTAACTGTATCAGCCAAACTGGAATCTTGATGGCACAGCTCATCACAAAAGCAAACACACTCGGTACAATTTCTAAATTAGCTCTGGAAATGAGTGCTTAATGTACACACACACACACACACACACACACACACACACACACACACACACACACACACCCTCATGTGTACACTGAATGCTACTGAATTCCTGTCATTAAGCCAGCAATGGCTTAGAGAGTATTAGCTGATTAAACTATGGCCTGACACTAACAAGTCAAGCCTTGCAGAAATCAGGCGCTGGCTGGTCATCCACTTTACGTGTCTGTGCACAAATAAACTGTGATCATTAGGCTTAGATGGTGCATGTGCATTTGAGCTGTGTGTGTGTGTGTGTGTGTGTGCGCACGCGTGTCTCCCCAGGTAAATTTGCAAATGTTGCGTGTATGCACTGCAGTAACACAAAGGTCTACAAGGTTAATGAAAACAGGTTCCAAATATATTCATGCGGATGGCATGAGGATAGAATTATGGATTATGACTGCTTGGCTGGCTGACAACTACTTATTAACATGTCTGACATATTCTTGGACTGTGTGTCTTCCTGTCTGGATGCTTCTCATTTTGTTGTTTTTGCTACCTTGCTGCAAATATTTTGCCATGTAAGTTATACATACAGTGCTTGTCTTTTTACTCTGTACTTCCCCCTCTCTTCCTTTTCCATCCCTGGCAAACTGTTTTTATTTCTTTTTTTCCATTTCCTCATCTTCTACCTTCATTGACCAAACCATCTAATATAATCTAATGTCTTCTCATATAGAGCTCAGCTGCATCCTGAGATTAAAGCTCAGATACAGAAAAATAAGAAGTCGAATCTCCAGAGACTGGTAAATAAAACAATAGCTTGGAGTTTTCTTCACATATGCGTAAAAGACACTTTCCTCTCTCTTTACTCCCTCAAAACGGACTCACTTTTAGTTCTCCGATGACAATTTAATTTTGGGAAAATTGCATGTTGCAGTTTTTTTTTTTTTTTNTTTTTTTTTTTTTGTTTGTTTTTTTTTTTCCATCTAAGCCAATTTGCTCTTTGTGTAGGAATCCACAGGTAGTCTTAAAACCCCATTTCCAATGGTAAGCCTCTCAACTCTAAAGCTCTTGCATTGAGAGCTTCTTTGTGCCTGTTAAGTGTTAAGTGTGTGTCTGTCTATCAATCTCTGTGTGTGAGTGTGGCAAGAAGAGGAGGGTGTATGTACATTTCTACTGTCAGTAACATGCACGGTTTGTGTAAAGTATGTGTGCAAGTTTATGTGCACTGCATCCATGTGTGTTCATATTGTACATGCATGATCTAGCAGTTGCTTTTGTCTCACTATACCATTTGCAAAACATACTACAGTGGGCCCTTTACCTCCACAGCCTCACCCCTCTTGGCATTCCTGTGAGCCACCACTTCATTCGCCTGACAGTTATCATGGAGACCATCACTACACCATGGAGACAGCAATGGGAAAGCTGACATGGAGGGTGTAGAGGGGACAGCAGCACTTAGGGATGAGAGAAAGACATTGGCAGGTAGGCGAGTGACGGACACGTCCGGCAGTGCAGGGGCAGCAGGGGTGAGAGGAAGAAGGAGATGAAGGTGAAAGAGGCACCAACACTGCAAAACAGAGACAGAGAGAGAGCGAGACAGAAAATCTGCTGGAGAGACTGTGTTAAAATATTTTTTAACCAAAAGAACACCAAAGAGATGGAAAACCAAAAATTCTGTGTATGTTTTCCTCACAAGGAAAATAGACTTTAGATGTGAAAGTGTTCTTTTCAGTGAATATTAACCTTGAAAACTATTTCAGAAAAGCCATTATTCATCTAACCAGCCCCCAAGTTCAATTTCAAATCTTAGTTCTCCAGCAAGCCAAACACGGCACTACATCACAAGATGAACTCTGGAGAAAATATTGCATTAGCTTTATTTACAGTGTGCTCTTTCAGGAGACAATTACAATCTGGGGCAGGAGGGGAGAAGAGGAGGAGGAGAAGTAAGAGCAGAGGAGAGTGGAATGGTGGAGGAGGATGCTGGTCGCTTTGGCACTTACTAAATAGCTGCATTTAGCACAGGTAAATTATAGGGCCTATTTCTGTTGTGAGCCTGTTATAAATGTTCCAGCCTCTCAACACCTCTGTCTTGCCTGTGGCTGTGTGGCTGTGTGACTGTGTGTGTGTGTGTGTGTGTGTGTGTGTGTGTGTGTGTGTGTGTATCTGTCTGTCAGAGTGCAAAAGATACAGAAAATCTGAGTGTGCCAAGTATATGTGTACATGAATATGTGTGTGTGCAACATGCCATCCACAAATAAACCTCACATGCCAGAGGGCCAAACATCAAGGCTTGTTGTTCCTTATTCCAAGTCCCAGTGGTTTTAACAGATTTAGAGAAAAAAAAAAAAAAGAAAAAGAAACGAGGAGTGCTGCTCCCTCAGATGAGCTGATTTCAACTGATACCTGTTACATTTAAAAGCTGTTATCTGCACACCATAGAGAATTAGATTTATATATGCTAAGGGAAAATACATTAGCGGAAAGCTAATGTCAGTCACATTTCCCAAGCATTCTGATTATGACTGCAGAGGAAAGATGAGAAAATGTCTGTCTGTGGAAAATGAAAAAAGGTTTTATCTCCAGATTTTTGCTCTGGAAAAAAAAAAAACAAACAAAAAAAAACTGTTCCTGTTTTAATTCCCATCACCCCTGTGCAAGTTTGAAAGTCCTAACATTAAAACACTAGGTGCAGGAGGTAATGGAAGGGATAAATCTTAACTCGGTGAGTCACATAATGCTGCTTGTGGAGTCTAACTACAGTACACATTTGTCAATGAGAGAGCAAGAGAGAGCCTGACAAGTGAGAGCCTGATGACAAATATTTCAATCTGGAAGGAATATGCCTCAGCGTTCTTTCTCCACCACATAAACCAAATCATCTGTGTTTCATGGCTGAGGAAGATGGACTCAGAGCTGGGTTAAATGGTGTTTGCAAAATATTTGTAGCATTTGTTGGATCTTGCTTGGAGGAGCAGATGGGTGGGGTTTGTCACATAGGACAGCTGAATGTGTGCCAGACATCAGCAACAGTCTCAGCAAAGAAATAAAGATATCTGTAAATAAATCCTGCATACTTTTCTGAGATTTCTATTTTACCTGATATTATTTGCACAACACATATGACAGGCAATTTAAAACAAATATAAAGAAATGCTACCTGCAGAATTTGCCTATTGGCATTTGCTATGCTGTAAAACAGAGCATGAGTGGTGGAAGAAGTAATGAAATCCTTTAAGTAAATACCACAATGTAAAACTAGACTACTAGACTACTAAATATTTGACTTATAGTCAAATATTTAGCATTTGCCCACATAAAGCCAGATTTTTACTTTCATTACATTAATATCAGATTGTTAAAACAATATCATATGCAAATCATTGTAAAGTGGCATCACAGACATTATCTTCTGGATTCAAATCTGTCACTATTGAAAATGAGTCAGCATCAATTTTATTGACACAATTTTGTTGTGGTTGCATGTTTCTAGGCCTCTTTGGTAATGTACAGCGATGCCATAAATGTGAAATGTAGTGGTGTAGAAGTAGAAAGAAGCACAAACTGCACAAAAACTCAAGTAAAGTACAAGTACCACAAAACTGTCCTTACCTAAAATACTTAATCCAGCCCTCCAGAGGACATGGCTTTAGAATGTCATACCATGTAAAACTTTCATGTCACCGTGGAACGGAACAGCATTGTTAGGTCACAGTGAAAAAGGGCACATACTGTAATAGAATGGAAAAAAGGAAAAAAAAAAAAATCTCAGTCCCATTTTTTTCATTGTGTAGTTTGACATGTTAGCAAGATGGTGTTAGGAGAAGTCAGTCTGCAGCTGCTTATGAGGAAAGGGTAGAAACTACAGCAATGCACTGGGGAGCCATGACGCAAGGGGAGATTGGATGTGTAGTGAAGCTTATTGCATGAAATGTTTCATGGGCTCCCAATGACAATTAGAGAGGCAACATGAATTTTCTGTGGCTATGGGTGACAGGAAAAGAAAAGAAGCCGCTTTACATCTACGCATGTTGTCAAAAATAGTTAAATTGACAGTTGTAGATATATGCATGATGTCAGCTTGACAATGATGTTATTGTGAAACAAAGAAAATAATTTGACAGGTGGGAAATGTCGTTTTAGACCCCTATGTGTTTTGAGCCAGCACAGCTGTGACAATGACAACCCGCACTGATGCAACCTGATGAAATCGGAGATGAAAAGCACACTTCCTGTGTGGCCTAATCAGGTTCCTGCCTGCCATGGGTGGTACTTACAAAAGTTCTCTCTAACACTGCTATTTGACACACACAAAATATATATTCTCTAAGGAGATAAATAATTTGTAGGCACTGGCCCTTATCCTTGACACCATAAATAATGTAAGGTTAAATCCAGAAAATGTATATTTCGTCACACTGGGCACTTTAAGGAAGCCATGATGAAGCAGTCAATGTGAAAAGTCATTTTAAAGGCAGAGGTAATGCAGCAATCAGCTTTGGGTGATTTGTCAATAGTGAGTAATTCATGCCTCTTCTCTGGTGGAATGCCCTGCAGATAAACAAGGGAAACAAATGAGAAGTGTTTGAGTGCACCGGGCATACACAAACATCTTCTCAACTGTTGTTGTCAGCATGTTAATCAGGCTTTGGTTAGTTGTACCCTGAGGCACTCTATGATATAAACACAGATAGAAAAAAATATATATATATATCATATTAGCACCATTAAATGAGTAACTTTGTTGTCTTCGTCCCTGATGGCTCTCAGAAGAAAATTCTGCGATTAAGTATTTATAATGTTTAGTGTTCAACAAGGTCATTATCTCTCTGATGTCAGTGCTTTAAATGTTAGAAAAGAAGGATGCTGCACAATGTGGTAGTGACCTTTCTGTTAGAGACCATTGATGGTACATGGCTGGCATTTAAGACAAGATCATTACAGCTCTGGTTTTAATTGAAGCCTTTATCCCGGGTGTAATCAGGGCTAAATAAACAATGCTGGAATCATTCAAGACCCAATTAGCCCGGTGGGGAGAGCTGTGCATGGAGATGCTGGCTTCTTCATAATCAGCTGCAACTAATACTTGATAAAGGAGGCTGATATCTCTACCTGTTTCCACAACTAATTGCCTGTAATTAGTACAAGGTAGGGGTGATCGTGAAGGTGGATATTATTATGAGAGATATCACTGGGCAGATTATTCACATTTCATATTGTGTGGGCATTGAGGAAATATCTCTGGAATATTGGAGTAATTCTTTAATTGCTCTCATAATGAGCCCTTCCACAAGGGGATATTGCATGATAGAATTACGACACAGTTACAATGTTTGAGAAATGAGACTTCATTAGAAGGATTTTCTTATCTCTATCAGTGTTGAAATGAAAGATTCCACAGCAGTCAGTGGGAGTTTATCTTTACACTATGCCAAAGACTTCCAAATGACTCCACACCTCTGTGGCTGTTAGATAAACAAAAAGAAAAAAGAAAAAGTATAAATGATATTCCTCTTGTTAATTAATGGGCAAAATGAGCTCGGAAATCCCCAGAATCAAATTACATAACTGGGCAAAATAGACATATACCCACCAATGCTTTGTGACAAATGGGCTTAAAGCAATCACATATTTCTAATGAAATCACGTGAATTAATGTCTTAGATCTTAGCTTTTATGAATTTGCCTCAGGTGGCCATTGCACTAGGAAGTCAACGGAAATTATTCAGACGTGCTCTGTAGAACAAAACTTGTGTTTCAACTCATGCCTGGGAGGAAACGGGGAAGTAATAGGACAATGAGGAATGATGCAGTTATTCCTGGATATTGCGATACAGAGTGTGTATATAGGTAGGTTTTATATGGTAATACTTTAATGTTATCTCTGCAAAAGCTGCTGTGGAATTTAAGCAATTACCGATTTGGTAATTGATAACAGAAGCAAGTATTCTTTTTGCCATTTATTTTGCCACATAATATACATGCAAAAAAACAAAAAAAAAAACAAAACAAAAATAAAAAAAACATTGATTAATTTCTGCTCTCCCTTGTTGCATCACTGCTGTGCACAGTAAGCGACAACAGGTCGTTTTAGTTATTGTCTCTTTAAGGCCTCCTCCCGAAAGGCCAGCTGACTTGAGCTGGCAACTCACAGAGGGCAAAACACAGAAGTTGGCCAAACGGTCATCATCCTCATACTTTGTTGGTGTGTCTAACAAATGTGTTACACGTAACATGTTATTGAAGTAAACATCTCATCAAGAACAAAGCTTTCAGAGCAGTTCAGGACCTATTGGTTTGTCTCCTGGGTGCGTTGCTGCAATTGTGAACCTCAAGTTGTTTCAATTTTGACAACACCTACTCCCTACTGTAAAAAATGAGAAAAAAATAACAGAGTATAATATGTCCCCTTTAAAAAGTGGCTCTAACACTGAAATACATATTCAGTATTTTTGCCACTAGAAGTTACTGTATGAATAATGAATTTAAAATTTCTCATAATATGTGTCATGGTGAGATCTATGGAAATTATTGTTGTATTACAAAGATATTAAGACAGGTCATTCTGCTATGATGGGTACCACATCCTATGTCAACTCCACCCAGGCTCCACCCACACTGGCCAAATTTGGATACTATTGACAAGTACTGATAAGATTGCAGGAAAGGCAGACTCTAAATTATTATTCTTAAATAATTCTTAAGCTTTCCTTACATTAATCAGCACACGTTGACCTAATAGGATGGCATTGTTGTAAGGTGTGTCTCAGGTCAAAGCCAATGAAGATCAGAGTATTTAAGAGCCACAATTTATTCTGCTTCATCTGGTGTTAACATGACATTGACATGTTAAATCGACACATAGAAATCTAAATTCTCTGGTTTCAAGCGCTCTGCATATTAAAAGATTGACACTTAGATCACAGATATATTAATGCATTAATCTCTGTAGTATGTGATTACTGTGCATAGTGTGTGTGTGTGTGTGCGTGCGTGCGTGCGTGCGTGCGTGTGCATGTATGAGAGAGGAAGACAGACGCAGCATGCAGCAGATGAGGCTTAATGAAGAAGCTCTGCACTGCACTGTGAGAATGTGTGAGATCAGATCAAAATTCACCATTAAATAAATTGACTGATCAGCTGAGTGGACTGCTGTCTAAATACACAGATCGGAATTTCTTTCCTGTTCCATCCATCCATTTTCTATACCCGTTTGTCCTGTTAAGGGTCACGGGGGGGGGCTGGAGCCTATCCCAGTGGTCATTGGGCGAGAGGCAGGGTACACCCTGGACAGGTCGCCAGTCTGTCGCAGGGCTGACACAGACTCCGACGTAATGTTCTGCTTTATCTGCATATGAATGATGTAAGCGATCAATATGATGACCGCTCTCTGTAAACAAAAATGGAGGACATATGATATATATCAGACATACTGAAGTGTGTTGATGTCAAATACATGTTAGTGTGTGATAACAGGCTATGTTACAGCAGCAAAAGCACTGCTTCTCCACCATGATTAACTGATGAAAATACATGTCTGGATGGAAGAGATAAATAGTCACCTAACATATCAGATGTTTCTCTCTGCATTTGAAAGTTGCTAACCTGCTGATTATATTTTTAAATAGTTCTCTCGTCCATTGAAGCTTTTTTTTTTTTTTTTTTTNTTTTTTTTTTTTTTTTTTGCATCCGTCTCAGAAATGTGCACATGCGCAACTGCATCTGGGCTGCTACAGGTCAAAGCCGTGTAAATACAGGTATCAGATATGAGCCGCTTAAAAAAAAAAATGTAAATACACTGAACAAAAAATCAGATACAGGCAAAACATCAAAATTGAGCATCAAGACTTGTAAATCCAGTGTAAATGCAGTCTTAGTGATCTCTCCCAAATCCAAACTCCTGCAACTTATGGATAATATCAAAGCCACTCATACAACTCTGCTGTAGTCTATGTTCAAATCAAATTAAATATAATCTTTTCAGATCATTGGTAAGGCTAGTTGTGCCAGGGCGAAATGTAAGAATTGACCCTAAAATAAATTAGAGTTCATTTATGGTGAAAACAAATGGAGACTAAAAAAAACTTGTGTACAACTGAATACAGGCAACATTGCCATCCAGCCTTATTTCCTATTTAGGGAAGCAATTTGGTCTCTAAACTGCTATTGATTGTTTGAAAGAAACAATAGAGAACCACTGGCTTACAGTATATCATAAATCTTTTTTCAATTTATATAATAACATAACCTTTCAATAGCTGACGTAAACATACTCAGGTTAGGAGATGCATCAAGCTTTGTCCATGTGGTGAAAACGCACTGTAAAATCACAGGACAACATGACTGAAGATGTACAATAAATGGTAAGAAGCCACATGGAATCGAATATGCTCAGATCCGATTTGGGCCTCTTGCATATGTGCACTTGATAGGGCTGAGAAAACTGAATATATTGTGTATTAGATTGCAAGCTCCATCTGTCTGCCATTCTCTACCCTTGCAACTCATTGTCATTCATTGAGAGGTAAATGGATGCTGAGTAGACTTTTCACAGTGAGAGAGTGACTGTAGGTGTGATAATGATATAAAAAAAAAAAAATGTCAGCAGCTCATCTGATACATGGAAACATGGCTTGGTGATCGACTCACCTACAACCCCACAGGGGTTACGTTACAGTGCTCTTTGTGAGTTAAATGCCAGCCCTCCCCTGGCTCGCACAGTATCTGATAGCCTCAAGCAGCACTCACAGAGATACCACTCAGGTTCAAGGGTTCAAACTCACACCACATGGTCAGTGGTCACTGGGTAGGTTTTATTTCTGATTTCCCCATTCCCTGACAAATCTTCAGTTTTATTTTAAATTTTATATATGTGGTACAATATCAATGATTACATTTAAGGGAGGGGACCAATTTTTGCATAAACAGTTTATTGGTCATGGGGAGCACTCTTCAGGGTGTGAAAACAACAGTATTAAGGCTTTTATGAAATAAGAGGGTGTTATGCAAACTCAGGTAAACTCACCCTTTTGTCATCAGATGAGTTACTTCCTGTTGGTACCCTTGTGATGACCGTTATGATGTCACAAGGGTCAGCGGCCATGACTTTGAAAAGCACCCTCTGCAATCACAATAGCCTTTATACTGTTGTTCTGACATGCCGAATAGTGCTCTCTAAGAACAATAAAACTCTGTTTGATGTGTAATATTGAGCAATACTTAAAATTAGGATTATTTTTCTTGCCTTAATTATGTCTGTCATGAACAAATATGAGCAGTTATGGCATGTATTTGGTGTATAAGAATTTTTAGGGAGGTTTAAATAATCCTAATCAGATAAATAATGGGAGGACTATATGTTGCATAGCTTACTTTGTGATCTTGAAGCACAATAAATTCAGCATAATCACATCCAGTGCTTAATAAAAATAGACTTATGTGCAGAAATTGTGGAATTGTGTACTCAAAAGTGAAAGCTTTTTCAATCATTTGTATAATATTGTATGACCTACTTCTGGTGTTAGAGGCATATTATAAGTGGGTGCTGAAGCCACATTACAAAACCCAAATACTATTGGACATTTAGACTGACAAATGACAAGTAATATAATACTGCACTACATTTAAAAAAAAAAAAAAAAAAAATCACTGCACTCATCCATCCACACATCTACCCATCCATCATCCCTTCACCTGACAATTTTCTCTTACTTTATGCCTTACACCTACTGATGACACCTACTTAATTTCCACCTATTGACATTTATCAGCAATGTAGGCAACTTAGTTATCTACATTAGTCAATTTTGTTGTCCAGTTGTGTTGTCCTCTTTCCAATGCATTAATAACATAACAATGGCATTTGTTTGGGATTCTTGAAGGAGTTATAAATTTCTCAAAGAATGTAAAAAAAAAAAACAAAACAAAAAAAAAAGCACACATCATTTATATCTTTAAAGACAATACATGCAAGAGTGCTTGTTTGAGCCCAGTACAGTATATATAACCCACTTATATGTTACGATACTGACAATCATTTTCCAAAATATACTACTGGAGTACTACATTTTAGGATTTTTTTTCCTGCCTTCTGGACTGCCGTTGGTTCAGTTCATTCCAGTACGCTATTTAAAATCTACTTGTGGAGAATATAGTCCCAGGACAAGAAATTAATGAGCCTCCCTTCCACAATAGTGCATTAGTTTTAGCAGGTGAAATTTAAAATTTTAAGGTGGATGTATCACCTGAACATTTAATTTTGAAATATTAGGGGATTTGGAAAATAACATGAAAACTAAAATACAGTTTTATTCTGGAAATTGGTTGACAGTAACGTAACATCTATGCAGGTTGTGCATATTGGGCTTAAGCATGCAAATTGATGGTATGATCCTTCAATGTGTTATTACATTTTTGGCCAGAGGCATTCATCAGAGCATGAGATGTGTTTTGTAGCACATCACTTACATTGAAGACAATGACCTAATTACACACAGGTGTACAAAAAAGAAACAAAACAAAACATCCAACTAGAAATGGAAAACCCCAACCTGCCACAAGGGGCAAGGACAGAGACAAATAAAAGGTTAAAATGTGTTTGCATCTCTGGTTGGGTGTAGTTTGCTGTTTGTAATTAGGTCACTGTCTAAGTCATGGGTGTCAAACCACTCACATGGAGTGCTGAGAAGCTGATAGACTGAAGTCTATTCAAGCCATTTGTCAGCTGAATTTACTGATTCACTGCAACTTCTCTCTGATTAATGGTGTGCTGATAATTGTAGTATGATCAGATTTGATGTGTGGTGTGTGAACACTCAGCTTCACCAAATATCCCTTCCTCAAATTAATAAAAGAAGGCCTAGAGTCACTTCTGCTGTCATTACTTTATCTTACAATCTCTGTATTTTTGTCAACACTGTGTCAAATTAATATTCTGATCCTTGAGACAACACCCTTAACAGTTTTCTATTAGCTAAACATTTTGAAAGTCCCTCTTTGCCTTGAGGCCAGGTGTTTCACTAAGAGCTACTCAGTCTCTTTTTAGCCCTGAGCTATACTACAGCTCTAACAGGATGGAGCTTTGAGTCGGTAATCTAGCCAGCCAGAGATCGGTTCCATGCATGCTTCTGCTGAAGACCTGGGAACAGCCCTGTGTCCATCACACACACCCCTCCAGAACTATCAATAATTTAAAAGGACAAAGTGTTTGATACATGAGAGTAAAGCCAGCTTGCTTTTCTCTCATAAGTCAATATTTTGACAGCCAAGTGTGAAGAGGGGAAGGATTCCAAGGGGACTCTGCCATGTAAAGTGTTCCTTCATGTTTTGCAAAGTGAGCACTACCACTCACTCTTTCTACATCCACGGAATGCAGAGTGAAGAGGAAGTGACTGTGGGATACAGTCTGTTCTGACTGACTGGCTAACTTAACAACTGACTCACCAGATAATGACTGAGCTTTAAGCTGTTGGTCTCTTTTTCTTCTCTTTGGATTCTCCCACTTCCCATGTTGTTGTACCTTTCAGTGTTAATTTCTTATATCTCTTTCTTGTCTGCACACCCTCCCCTCCCACAACCAAGGAGCAAATGGAAAGCTGAGAATTTTATGAAGAAAAGAAATGTGGGGAGAGAAAGAGAATAGGAGAGATGAGGGGGTGAGAATGAAAACAAATGGAGAGGAGTACAGAAAAGCTAATGAGGCCAAAAAAGAGGGGGGGAATGAAGGGAGCACGACAACAAGAGAAACCCTGTTTCACTGCCTGTGGAGTTCTTTTAAAACAAATGGCTTCTATGATACCATTATCCTAACTGTATTTTATTGTGAGTTCCTGCTAAGCCTTTCACTCAAAACCAAGGAAAATATTTATTTATTTATTTATTTATTTATTTATTTATTTATTTATTTATTTATTTAGCTTTTTGTTGCTTGTTTAAATAATGGCCATATAAAGCACAAAAGGCTTTGGTCATGAATAGATGGTTTAGAAGTAAACAATAGAATTTAAACTCTGTAGACTATTGTAATCCCATTTAAAGCACTATTATGAAGGTATTTATGAAGGTTCAAAGAAACACTGGTTCTATGAGAAGGTTTTCATCCATATCTAGGTTGCGCATTGCAATTAATCACTTAACTTGCATCCCAAAAGTATCTTTGTTGAAGAGTGCACGAACACATAGACAATACACAGGAATACAAAGTGAGATGGAGTGTAAGTCACAAACACTCCTTTAATTATGCTGTGAAGTTTCTCCCCGATGCCCTAGTTATTCTGACTTTCCGGCTGGGGAGCAGGGAAGCAGCAGAGTCTGTAGGGACAGCCGATGCTCCCTGAAGTGGGAGAAGGAGGATGGAAGACATCCCTGGTGGCAGCAGGGAGGACCACGTCAATGCTTGGGGGGGTGGGGGAACAATTCAGGACCTTGTTTTCTTTATATTTCTGTTCCTCTCCAGCAGAAGAATAAAAAAGTCAACAAAATCTCAAAACCACTTTTGTATTTCTGGGAACATAAAGATATGTAATTAAATTAAAAAAACTGGGGATGAAGCCATCAAACATGCTGTTGATGCTTTATGGACTGTCTCTGTTTTATTCTGTTTCAAATATTTTTTGGACTGAAATCTGGAAGGTGCAATACATTTTTACTGATTATAAATAATGATTTTTATTATTCACTTCACTCACTAGACTGCTATTGGTAAGTTAACTTTATTTCTTGAAGTCTAATGTTTTATTTCAGTTAATGAAATGTTATATTACTTCATGTTGGCATGCACAGATTGAATTTACAGTATATCCAGTGTTAGTATCAACTCAAGGTAGACATTGCCCATTTAAATCTCTAAATGATTTTATGATTCTGTACTCATTCTTTCATTTGTAAGTAATTATTTTTCTTTGTCATTCTCAGCCAATATCAGAAGAAGGTTTTGCATCCGTTTTAATTTCCTCCTAAATAATCACAATTAAGAGATTCTCCACAAACTCCAGTCATCCCATGAAGGCTTGTAAGGAGTCTCTAAAAGCCAGACAGGGTCAAAAGCAAACATGGTGAAACTGCTTTTAGATGCTACCATAATCATAGCAGGACCTGACTTCTTGAAAGTCTTGAATGTGTTCTCAGTATAACAAAGCAGGAGTTAAAACTTACCTGTTCTTGTGCCGTTGACTGCATTTTAACTTTGTTTTCTCTAAATAATTAGTTTTGCACTTGATTTCCTTTATGATATTTGAAACTATTCAAATTAATTTGATTTTTTTTTTGTGTTTTTTTTTTTTTTNTTTTTTTTTTTTTGTTTTGTTTAATGCATTGTGTTTGCTTACTCATCACCTTTTAAGTGTAGTATTCATGCATTTTATGTCTTACATAAACTACTTTGAATTACTCAATTTTTTTGGTGATATACATATAAATGTTTTCTTCTCTTGCTTTGTCTTGCATGAATATAGTTTATTTCAGTAGTGGCCATTTTCACAGTGGAGAAAAGTATCAAAGCATCCAAAGAGACCACATCTGTACCATAATCCACCCCTACACTGTTTCTAGCTTTGCTTTGAGCTTCATGGACTAGCACCACACAGAAGCAGTGTAGTTAACTGTATTTTGGCAAAACCACAAATGAATGGAACATATTGAGTTTATGAATAGAAACAGATAAGCAGATTGTGCTGCAGGTGTTGCTTGCGTCTGTTTGTTTCTATACACATTTTCAATAGTGAAGATTGGAAACCATTTGATTTGACATACTTCAAGTTGAGCACAGCTGCTAAGAAAAACTCTATTTCATTTCTAGTTCATCAGCATTACATACTCAGCTTGGAAAGCCTCATCACCAACTGTGATTGCTTTATAACTTGTTACTGAACATATGACCCTGTTCACTTTAAATCAGGTGACTGGAACCCTGTAATTGATAAAACAGACTGAACTACTGATGCCAAACCTGTTTATGATCATGGACAATTTGCTTGATATTGTGCCTCATTAAAATTAAATGAGCATGGAGGCCTGCATTACACTGACAGTCAAATCTAAGGATCTGCATCTAATAATTATGTCACTTTTAACATAATTTATTCTATATTATGTTATATATTTCTTTCTTAAAGCAGTTTATTCAGATGGGTCTAATTAAAATAGTCCAGGTGGGTTGTGGGCTCATCCAAAGTGATGATCTGAGTAATTTATTATTTTGGTAGATGATCAGCTAAGAGTTAAATCTTTCAATGTTATGCTTTATTTGATATTTGCTCTTAGAAATAATTGCCAGCAAAGAAATTAAAACCAACTGCCTTGAATGGCAAAATATTCACTATTAATTCCAGTTTGCTTGTTTTAATAATAATATAATTAGTAAAACCATGTAGTTGCTTAAAAACTTAAATAAATTAGAAAGTAAAATAAAAAAATGAAAAAAATAAAGAAAAATCATAGAGCTGTAAGATAGCACTCCGTACCAAATGTGTCAGGATAAACAGATGGCACCGTACTGCAATGCTGAGATTTCACACTGTGTATAATTTACAGCTCCAATGATACCTACTGTCACACAGCCAAAGCCCTATAGTACTGTGAAGCCTACCACAAAATCTCTAATGAAATTACCGTATCAAGATTACTAAAATTGCTTAAAAGAACTACATTAAAGAGAATAAGATACATAGTTGTACCAAATCAAACATTTAGCCATGGGATTTGTGTCACCTAAGGATTTTTGGTATGTTCCTGCCATTCCTAGAAATCAGAAAAACAGCACCTCAATTTCATTACTGAGCCTTCTTGTCGCATATGCTGCCAACACTGCCAAACTTCAAACAGCTATTCCTCTTGTTAATGAGCAAATGATGCATCCTGTTTTAAAATCCACCAAGTGCCACCGTCTCTGAAAGGCAACTTTGCAATTGAACTCTGTAGTGCTGGCATGCAAATCAAGCACTAATCCATTTGAAGCTGACAGGGTGTCCTGATTACGGCAACAGCTTTCGTCTTCAAACCTTCGATCACCATGGTCTATCCAGGTACACGTCGAAACATGAACGAGTTGCAAAGTTCAATTAGCGGATCAATTGTTTGTCAGGCGTGCCAACAAACTGGGGGCAAATTGTCATGCACACACTGAAACCAATGAGTTTCTAAGCCACAGAGTCTGTTTCAAGGTACACAGACACATCCAGACACAGGTGCAGACACAAATACAATAGCTCCATCAATTTGTAGCAGTATTCAGTATAGGTGCAGCTGTTTTTATTTCCTGCACTATGTCCATTGCTAATGGCTTTACTTACCAGTGTGTTCTGTTTGCCTTAACCTAGCACTCAATTGTTAAGTCTAATCATGGGTCTTTTTTTATGAGCATTATTCTTTGGGAAGCCAATTTAGTTTCAGAAGACTGCTGGAGACAGTGGAGGCCTATATGCGTTTCAATATTTTTGTTAGTTCAAATATATTTTAGAATTAATGGATAAAACTAGCTGATATTTGAATTATTTGATTTAAGTGCTCGCCTTACTAGTCGTCCAGCATGTAGACTGAACCACTGCAAGTTACAAAGCTTGACAGTAACATCAAAATATGGAGGGATCTATTTGCTAAACCCTGACACAATTAGCATGCCTACTGCATCTGTGTTAAACCTTTGTGTATCTTATTAGCTTAATGCTAATAGCATTGATATTGTGGCAGTTTTAAAATGGAGTTTATTTAAAAACCCTCACACTTTGATATGTATGTTACATTTAAAAGGCTCAATAATATAAAAAATGATAACACATGTATGTTCTCAAGTTCTGTGGAACCAAATGAGAGCTAAATTCTGCTGCTTTGACTAAAGTACAGCAAGTACAAGTGGTCAAAATTAAAATTAAAATTAACCTAAAATGCAACACCTACTTGATGATGATAATTCACACTTGTAGAACAGCACAACATTAAAGTGTTGATGCTTCTGGCTAGGGAGCAGGGATGGGGCAGAGTCTTTAGAGCCAATGCTCCCTGAAGTGGGAGTGAAATGTCTGTATTCTACATTGTGTCAGGAATTCAAATAATTTTATTCAAGGGCCCGATTTTATTCACAGGCCACTATTTGAAACTTCTACCTTTGGCATTCATTTTTATGACAGTGAAAGTTTGATTCAGTTTATTTCAATTGCCATAATCAAATGATTCATTCATTAAAGTAAAACTGTACAAAGCTTTGGCATTGAGCTAGAGTGAGTTTGACGTACAAGTTTACACAAATAACTGGCAAGTGTCTCAACATAATGAATCTCTGAGGGGGATTGGGGTGCAAATGGAGGAAGTTTAAAGGGCCAGGCTGAATTATAATTTAATGTCATAATTAAAGTGGCTTTCTTCAAAACTGCTAGTGAAGGTAAAGCAGGAGTGCAGACAGGAGGTCACCTCACCTCCCCCACACATGCCTAATATTTCTCCAGTGTTCTTTATTACCTCTGTTTATTCTTTATGCTTGTGGTTGTTCACAAAAGCAACACATTTCCCTGTCATCACCAAAAATATCCCCTGACTAGAAACAGCATTTTGATTTTCTATTATCAAATTAAAAAAAAAAAAAAAAAAAAAAAAAAAAAAGAAGAAGAAGAAGAAAATTCTAGTGGGCTATGTGGAAATTTAAGATTCCCCAAAACTAGCATAAAAATCTAGCCACAACGAAAATGCTGTCTAAACATGGTAAGAGAATTTAACTCAATTTCTTAAACAGTTGTAAGGATTGTTTTTATTATTATTATTATTATTTTTTTTTTTTTTTTTNTTTTTTTTTTTTTTTTTTTTTTTTTTTTTACTGTGCTTCCTGGTTATATCATGATAATAACATGAAGAGGTCATTTGCAATAATAGATAAGCTCCATTTCCATACATTTTTAAAGTCATACTTTTTATTAATCACTATTGGTATTATGAGTCGAAGGGTATATTATTTGATTATTTGATACATTATTTGATGATGATATAATGTACCCTTCGACTCATAATACCAAGAGTGATTAATAACAAGTATGACTTTAAAAATGTATGGAAATGGAGCTTATCTATTATTGCAAATGACCTTTTCATGTTTTATTATCATATTATATGTACATGCTGTATTTACATATTTACATAACTTTGTCATTGTATTTCAGTTCACTGAAATGGTCCACCATCCATATAGCATCCAGGACCTGGACTGGCTGTCATCTTCCATCCAAACTCAATCATCTTAGCTACATAAACTCACCTGCACATCCACTCAGTAATTTAATGTAAACTAAAACTGCCTTTGATTGCTTTACTTAATAGTAATTAGTGCTGTGAAACTTTATCACCACTTTGCTTTATTGCCTTCTTCTAACACATCACTCGCTGCTGTCTCATCTGTTGCCATCTCTCTCCAAGACTGACTCTCTCTCTCTCTCTCTCTCTCTCTGTCTAATTTTCTCACTCTCTTCTATCTCTTAATGAANCTGACTCTCTCTCTCTCTCTCTCTCTCTCTGTCTAATTTTCTCACTCTCTTCTATCTCTTAATGAATTTTCTTCTCACTGTATTTCTTTTACTCTTTCAATACTTCTTCTCCCTTCTCTCTAATCTCTGTCTATCTTCACGACTTGGCTTCTCTTTCCTTCTCTTTATATTTCTCACTTTCTCCTACTTTCTTTTGGTGGCAAGAAGTCACAGAGATCAAAGGGAGGAAAAGATGGAAAAAGGCAAAGCTCACCCCCACGCATACATCTTACCTGCACTATTTCTTTCCACTCCAGTGCTAAATCTAAATCTCTCTTCCTATTCCTTCCTATTTGAGTTCTTCCTCTCCCTTATCCTCTCTGTTATATTTTCTACACTGCCAGCGCACTTACTTTTTTTCTGTCGCACTTCATCTCTCTTTTCTCTCCTTTTCCCTTGTTTCTTCCCCTTCTCTGATCTGCATACATGTTGTTACAGCTGATACCAGTCCACGGAATCATTTAAAATACACTTTGACAAGGAAGAACATGCAGAAGAGAAACCAGCTGTCTCTGAAAGATTCTCTAGATGGCAAGATGAAACAAAGAAGAAAAGGAATGGAAGGAAAGAAATGAGACAACCTTCCACATATGTAGTTGCTCAGCCCCCCAGAGCTGCCAAGGGGGCCAGGTATCTCTGTTCTCGTCATAATTCTACAGCCCTATTAGTGTCTGTGTCTTTGTTTTGTTTTTGTTTTTTTTCTTCCATAAAGCAGGGGAGTTATGCACACGTTCACGTAAACGTGAGCACACATTCAAATAAATGGTGATATAGACATACAAGTGCAAAGACATTTACCCACATACAGAGTTGCACACATACACAACTACACAACCACACACTTACAGAACATACACTCAAACTCTTTATATATTAATAAAGTCCCTCTAGACTTTCTTTGTTCATTCTCCTAGCTGCTTCATCCATCCCTTTCTGTTTCCCCTAGAGTGTTGTATAGTCTCATAACACACAGACACACAAACACATAATGATCAAAAGTAGTGTGTGTGTGTGTGTGCGTGTGTGTGTGTGTGTGTTTCTGCTGGGATGTCCAGATAATATATTCATAAAGGCTGCATGCGTTTGTCCAAGTTCACAGAAATACTAATACGACAGCAACATGATGAAGTTTCTCACACAACACTCAACATACTGCAAATCTCTCCGGTACCTCATCATTAACTAGGCTTATACGCAATAGCTTCCTCAAAGGCGTTCTCCCCATTCCACCATGGGAAACATCATCAGAGTCATGGGCTGAGCTTTGTTAATTTATTTAGCTCTTCTTCTCCCTAAAGACATGCCAGATGGAATTCTTCTGCTGGTCAAACTTCCACCCTGAGAGGGAATCTGGAGGATATTGCTTAGTGTTTTGGTTTGAATGATGCGACTTAAAGAGTCCCGACAGGAAAAGTGCTGAGGAAGTGAACAGCTGAAAGTCAAAGTTGAGCAAAATTAAAATAGAGTCATGTGCTTATAAAAACTTGTGAGGAAAATTAGTCCAGAAGGATTGAGTAGATAATGATTTCTTATGGGTGAGGGAATCTGACAATGTGCATGTAAGTGCACACAGGTACCAACACACACAGAAACACACTGTGCTCCACCAAAAACACAGCATGATACTGAGTAATCCTACCTTACCTGCTGCTGTTGTCTGCTTACAGTCGTTAGCTGAGTCAAAAAGAACAAAGAGAAGTAAAAGAAGTGGAAAAAAAGACAGAAAAATAACATTGGCCAACCGTTTTATTTACCAATCCTTTCCTGATCCCTCCTCTTCCTCCTCTCATTTTTTCTTCCTTTCCAATCAAAGTTTCAGTGTGCAACAATAAGACTGCTTACTCTCTCAAAAGCTGTTTAAGTGAATTTCACTGGCTCACCAGGGAATCGCCCCACTGAGGCTTTTGAAGGCATTGAGGCAGGGAAAGAAAGTAATTACTTTTTTCCCTAAACAGAAGTGGGGCGCGCTGTGATGTGTGTGAGTTTGTGTGCACGTGTGAGAGAGAATGAATTTGTTTGTGTGTTTATGTCTGTGTGCTTGAGTGAATATGTGTCATGTGTGTTTCGTAAGTGTGCAACCCTGTGTTTGTGTGTGTGTGTGTGTGTGTGCATGAGACAGACACACACAACCATAGAACACCAAAGTTTTCATACTCAAGCCAGAAACAAACCCCAGCAGTGGGGTCATTAGGCAGGTGTGTGTGTGTGTGTGTGTGTGTGTGTGTGTGTGTNAGAGAGAGAGAGAGAGAGAGAGAGAGAGAGAGAGAGAGAGAATCTAATGACCGAATATTTCTTATTGAACAAGCTTTGTATTTTGCAAAATTGTGCTACTAAGAATGCAACTGTTTGTATGCTTAAATCTTAACATACATAATACCATACAGTAGGTAGTATTTTCCCCCCACCAAACGGTGATACACTTTCTGAAAAAATGGGTTTTCCACAGATAGGAGTGTGTTACCTAGAACCATTTACTTTTAAATAATCTTCTACCGAAAAGCCTCTGGAAAGGTTCTTCAAAAGGCAAACAATTGATCAAGAAGCCTTTCTTTGTACAAAACCCGTTTCATAATTTTCTTTTTGCTGTAGCATTTTGGTTAATTTAAAAAATAAATTACAATAACATTTTCAAAAAAAGTATGCTATTAGCTTTAATTTCTATATATCACACTTTTACATTATTTGCTAACTTTAAATTAACACCCAGTAAATATAAAGTGACATAAAATGAGCCACACCTCACACCTATAGAATAATATTAGAAAAATATTAAATACATATGCAAAAATATATTACTTTGATCTGGATAGCCATATGAGGCAAGGAAAGAAAGTAATTACTTAAAAAAAAATAAAGGTTCAAAATAGAAAAAAAAAAAACTAGAAGGGCATTCATTAGAGTTCATACCTTCATCAAGACTAAATAAGTGTAGAGAAAATTTATTGGTCTAAAAATATACGTGGCCAAAGAGAAAGAAATGACTATAATAAACATAACATATTACTATATCATATTATTAAAGATACATAAAACTGTTTGCATACTACTGAATCAGCATCATCTCAGCTATAAATTAGTGACTGTTGCATGTTCCTAGCCCTATTTAATACTGCAGCAATTCCATTGATGTGTCCCTTGTCCAAGCATATATTCTGGATAGTTTCTCACGGGATAAATATGCCTGAGTTTGGTCATTATAT